>JASAOD010001843.1:0-45073 GCA_030849845.1 Crithidia brevicula | reverse complement strand
AGCTCGCGGCGGCCACGTGCCACAGCACCCGCTTCTGCACGGACGCGGACTACGTGTGCGACACTCAGACAACCACCACAAGCACGACCACCAGCACCACTGAGATGCCGGTGTCTACGACACCGACGAAGACCACTGCAATGCCTTTGTCCTCGAACACTCTCGTATTCTTGCAGTCCTTCAGAAGTGTCATTCCATACTTGGGGAGCCGCTGGAGTGGCACCAGCTATTGCAGCTGGGACGGAGTGACATGTGACAACTCCTCGAACACGGTCGCCGTGAATTTGAGCGGCCGCGGCCTTTCAGGTGAGCTGCCCAGCATTGATAGTTTTCTTTCCGGCGTGCAGATCATGGTGGCGTCCATCAACATGTCGTACAATTCGCGACTAGCGGGCGATTTCCAGGACTCCTGGGCGGCCCTGAAGAATCTAAAGACGTTAGATCTGAGTTATACAGCTGTGCGCAACAGTATTCCGGACTCGTGGAACGGAATGACGTCCTTGGAGACTGTGCTTATCAAAAATACCAACGCATGCCGTGGCCTGCCGAACTGGAACATTGCCTCGCTGCGCACCATCGACTTGTCGAACAACAAAATGGGCGGTGCGTTGGCCAGCACGTGGGGCGAGATGACGTCACTGAACTCTGTCGTGATCACCGGCAATACCTTCTGCGGCTGTGTGCCCACTTCCTGGGCGTCTTCGGCTGTTTTGACCGGCGCTGCGGCGGCTATCGGCGGCAACCTCGTCGCGACGAACTGTGCCTCTGCAGCCGCGTGTAGTCAGAACTCCTTAGCGTGCCCCACCGCAGCAGCGTCAGGACCGCTGCAGGTGATGCTAGCCGTGGTGGCGACCATAGTCTCGCTAACAGCCACTGTCGCCCTCTAACGAGCGTCATCGTGCGGTGAAGCCGATACTTTACGTTGCGCTACATCTTCTCATCGAAAAAAAAGAAATCTATGTGCGTGTGTAACAGTGTTTCGTTTTCAGTTGTTTTGTTCACTGTTACGGATGTTGTCTTTTGTGCCATAGCATAGTGATCGGTGCTTTTTTGCACGCGGAGCTGATTATACGAGTCGCCGCTGCGAAGGCCAGTAACGGTGTGTACTTCTTTTTTTTTGTGTGTGTAGTGCTTTTCATTTTCGAAGAAAACATCCCGCCGAGATGGGTCCCCTTAAATGAAGCCGTCCGTTATCCTAGCCGGTCTTCTCTCTGTGCGTAAGCTGCTATCCTCCCTCTTCCTTTATCTCCACACCTTCCCCTGGTGTAATTCGCAGGTACGGGCTTATGCCTGACAAAGTCAGTTTTGCTTTCACTTTCAACCTTCAACGCCCTAGTTCGTTTGAGTATCTTTCCTTTTCAATAAGGTTTCTAGTTGTCACCGATGATCCTCTTTCAGTAATGTAAATTTGTAGAACATGCTGGTTAGTAGAGGCGAATCGAAAGCGCGCGTTTCGTGGCATCCTCTCTTTCTTTTAAAAGAAAAGGTTGGACATATAAGGTTTTCTTTTTTTATTTCTGTCTTTTGCTTATGCTCTTTTTACATCGGTTTTTCTTTTGTATTTTATCTCGTCCTTTTTATTTGTTATTTGTTATTAGAGCGCCAGCTCCTTTTCTTTTCCAAATTTTTCGTCCATTCTCCTTTAAATGTGAGAGTGCGACACCCCGTACTATAAACTTTCTCTTTTGTATTTTATCTGGCACAAACTTCTCGCAGAGATGTGCAGACGTGCACGTCCATTCTGGTTCTTTTTTTTAGCGCTTTCCGCTGCGTGTAGATCACAGTGGTGAGCAGAAAGGTCCTTTCAAGATTACCACAACAATACAAGAAAACGCATGCAGAAATGATTTAAAAAATTGAACTTGCAGCTGTCATGGCACTGGTTTGTGGCGCGCAAAGAGCTTGAGGCTCTAGGTTCCTTCGACAATATTGAGCGAGGCAACACTCCTCTGAGGAAAAGCAGCAGTGTCTGGCTCAATAAACGTTCTGTCTTTGTTGTTGTTGTTGTTTTGCGGTGGGCCTGTGCAATTGACGAAAGACACCTAGCTTTTTTTTTTAATTTTTCTTAAAAGCAGTGCGGCAAACAAAAACATCGACAGTGCTAGTCGTATCGGCGTCACCTGCCAAGACCGCCGAAAAATTATTGAACACGATCTTTGCTGCCACGTACGTGAACTTTGCTCATTCATCCGTGATGCACCCCATGTCCTATATTCTTTTCCCTTGCTCATCAACTCTCTTGCCTTATACCATTTCCATTTCAACGGTTTCGCCAACTCCTTAACAACTAAAGACTAAAACCAGCGCCATTAACTGAACTCTCTGTGTTTGTAATCTTTCTTCTACGGATAACAGTCGTATATATTTCTCTGCGCCAACACTCCCGAGGGTATCTTGGCTGTCATTCCCAAAGCTACCGTGCACGACATCATCCTGGACGTTGTTTCAACTGTATTTCCTCCACAGATCTCTTTTTTCTGTATTTGATTTTTTTTCTTGACTTTGTGGATTTTCTACTGGGGGGGGGGGGGNCCCCCCCCCCCCCCTTTTCAACACGAAAAGCCCCTTGGCGTAGATCTACATATTAAGACGTGCTTCTCTCAGTCCATCGAGCATCTTCCCACCATGGCACAGAGCATGCGCCGCCTCACCCACGCCGCGATTCTCGCACTTGTGGTGCTTCTGTTCTCCGGCGCAGTGCAGCACGCACTCGCTGCACTGACCTCCGCACAGGTGACGGCCACTGCCGCTTTCGCTGATTCGTTTCGTACCTCCATTCCAAGCCTCGCCACCGCCTGGGCGACCCCGGACTACTGCAACTGGGACGGTGTCAGCTGCGACGCGGACGGCTTCCTAAGCATCAACTTGAACGGTAAGGGCCTCGTCGGTGCAATGCCCGCTTTGCCGAACGGTGTTGATGGATCTCAGGTGGTGGTGGTGTCCATCGACATGTCCAACAACCCGAGCATCGTCAGCGGCTTCCAGGACTCGTGGGCAGGTCTGACCAACCTGCGGTCCCTCGACCTCAGCAGCACCGGTCTCTTCGGTGCCATCCCGGACTCGTGGAACGGCATGACGTCTCTGCAGACAGTGAAGATCAGCAACACCAACGCGTGCATGGGCCTGCCCAACTGGAACATCGCCCTGCTGCGCACCGTCGACCTCTCCAACAACAAGCTCCGCGGATCTCTCGCGAACTCGTGGGGTCCGATGGTGGGGCTGACGTCCGTGGACATCACCGGCAACAGCTTCTGCGGCTGCATGCCGGCGACCTGGACGTCGACGGTGCTCGTCAACGCCGCTACGGCGGCCAACAGCGAGCTCGCGGCGGCCACGTGCCACAGCACCCGCTTCTGCACGGACGCGGACTACGTGTGCGACACTCAGACGACTACCACAAGCACTACTACCACCACGGCTACCCCCACGACTGGCGCGCCGGTGTTGTGCTACGTGGATCACTGCATCACATGCAACACGAGCCTTCCCAACTGGTGCTCGAAGTGCGAGACTGGCTACAACCGTCGCAACGATGGCTCCTGCATGATGTCCGGATACTGTGAGGTGCAGCACTGCACCCAGTGCTCGCCCACGGACTACACCCTGTGCCAGATTTGCAACAGCGGCTACGAGTTGGAGCCTCCCGGCACCTGCAGACGTGTTACAAGTGGCGCTGCCTCTCCGGCCTCTCTGTTCACTGCCGTGGCGGCGGTGGTTGCGGCCGTGATGGCTGTCGTG
This sequence comes from Crithidia brevicula, assembly GCA_030849845.1. Taxonomy (NCBI): domain Eukaryota; phylum Euglenozoa; class Kinetoplastea; order Trypanosomatida; family Trypanosomatidae; genus Crithidia; species Crithidia brevicula. The sequence goes on along the minus strand of JASAOD010001843.1, from coordinate 41,335 downwards.
TACTGAGCGTAATGAGGCGAGAGAGTGTCGTGGGCCGTGCTGCCGCACCTACACCAGCACTCCCGCACCTCGCAGACCGCAGGTGCCCGATGGTAGCAGTGGCTTTTCTCCTGTGCTCTTAATTTATGTCTTTCCCTTCTCTCTCCCTTTTCGGTTTTCTGTTCCCCATAACACTTTCTCTCGTTAGTTTTCCATGAGAGATGTGCCGCGTCGTCTCTTCCCGTGCCGACACTCGCGTCCGCCCCCACCCTGCGAGGCGCTCTCTGTGTGGCAGTGGTGGAAGGTGTGCCCCCTCGCTTCCAGCACGCGCGCACATGTCTTCTCGTGTCTCATCTATTTTTTGTTTTCTTTTCGTCGCTCGCTACTGTTGGGGGGTGTACAAGGGTGATCGCAGAGTCCCCACTGCACGCCGCTGTATAGCGTGTGGAATGTCGGTCTCTGCGCTCTCCCAGCAAGCAGTGTGCATTGGATGAAGCGGGTGGAGGTGACTCGACCCTTCCCACAGATTCCCCGCCGCAGGCTGCTACACACACCTGCTCTCGCATGGTCTCGAATGTCGTGCATTTTATTTTGTGCACCACATGAACTTCTTGGTGTATTCCTGCGTGTTTTTTTTTTTGTTGTTGTTGTTGTTGTTACCCGATGCTATCGAAGGGATTTGTGTCGCGTCAAAGGTCTGAAGGGGCATTGAAACACTGATGGCACCTTGAAGCGTTGCTAATATTATGTGCCAGAGGCGCACGTGAGTTACGGCGTCGGACAAGTGCGGTTTCATTCGAGGACCCAAGGGGCGTGTTTCCGGAGAGAAAAGTGGGCGGTTTGCACGTAGGTGTAGCCGGCACAGACGTTGATTTCTTGCTGAGGTCCAATCCCGTGCTATTATCGCCCGACACAGCGAGCTTGTCTTTCTTCCATAATTTCCCCTTTTTTTTTATGTGTGATTCAACAGACCACGCACGTGGCCTGTTCACACAAAGGAACGAAAACGCTTTGTCCTCTTCTGTCGTTTGTTTTCTGTGCTCTTCAATTGCCGCTGCCATGTTTCCAAAGTGTGTTTCATAAGTGCGCAAAATGCCTTCTAAACGATACGCTCAAGTATACCTTTTTTCTCTCTCACTACTAAACGCTCTTGTCTTCTTTTGCGTCGGTAATACATATACATATATATTCTTTTGTATTCGTTCAGCACCGCAAGCGGCGTCTTTAACGCCTTCAATATTTCTTTCTTTCCTGTTTGCTTGTTCGTTTGTTTGTTTTTTTCTCTCTTACGAGCTTGTATGCTCTCATCAGAGATTCGCATCAATGCTAGTTTTAAAGAACTCGAACATCGTGCATACTACAAGAGTACATGTGTTGTGGAGTGCTGCGATTTAAGTACACGCGCGCTCTACCTCGTGTCCTTTTTTGGTTCTTTTTTTTTAATTCCTTTCTTGGCAGTCGCTCTTTCTCTTTTTAATGTTATTTTGCCCCACTTTTTTTCTCTTTCTCTCTCTCTTTGCTTCTCAGTGCGCCTTGTTGCGCGCTCCGTCACAATGGACAGCTTCCACATAGCGGGGGGCGGTGTTGCGGCCCGCCTTGCGTCTCTACGTATGGAAGGTCGTTTTATGTTTATATTTATTTATTTTTTCGGAATACGATGTCCTCCCCCTTTTTCTTGTTGTTTCTTTGTTTTCTTCTTAAACGTCGCTTACCATCTCAATTCTTTAAAGCTATAAAAGGAAAAAAAAAACGAGGCTGGTTCGCCCCGGGCCAAAAACATTGGATCCTTGCCTAGAGTGACACTTTATATATCTCTGTACATGTGCTTATGTTTTGTTTGTTGGCTGCTTCGTGCTCTGTGCATGGGTTACCCCCGCATTTGTGTTATTGTGAGACCCCTTCTGTGTATAGAGAGGGGCTGGCAAGCTGCGCATGCGTGCACAGGGCTACGAATAGGAAGCCTCCTTTCTTATCATTATGCCCTGACTACAATTTTCAGAACGAGGTGACATATGAAGCTCGTCTCTCAGTTTTACTGCCCAAATCCGGTTTTTTATATATACTTTTTCTCCTCCCAGATTAAACATACAATTTTTTTCTTTTTTTTTTTTTGCGAAACTCCACAACTTCGTCTGAGAGATTCACATCTCCGCTGAATGTCGTGCGGGGCATTTGCCACCCGTCATCTCTTTGGCTGGTGTCTGGCGTCTTTGCCTCTCCCCCATTTTCAAACCTTGTGGTTATGTTTTTCTTTTTTTTTTTAGTTCTCTCTCTCTTTGTTCGTTTGGATGTTTGTTTAACGTCAGGCGTCAACGCGTGCAGTGCCTCAGCATCCCTCTTTCGTCGTTGCTGTTCGTTGATGGGGTTCAGACTCTACAAAAAATAAAAGGCCGCACACACGCACACACACACGAAAGCATCTTGAGAGCGAACGCGCGAACCAAAAAAAAAGGGCAACGCAAAGAGACTAAAGAAGCAGGATAGCCTGGAAATTGTTCCTATTCTTTCTTTTTAAACTTTATATACAAAGAGTTAAGTTATGACAGACAAACAAAAAAAAAAACTCCGAACTCTCGACTAAAAGCACATTGATTCCACACTTCACAGGACAGCGAAGTCGCGGCGGTGCCTCTATTGATACTGAAGTGCCGTACGCTGCACGCTGTTCGAGCTTGTGGTAGTACACATGGGAAAGCACTGCGACTTTCATTAAAGTATCGTGTTTTGAGGGGCTTCTTGGTGCGTAATATTCGCATCATTCTATAGCATCGCCAGGGGGACACTGGAGAAGCATCCCTTCTTGCCCTATCTTCGAATCAGACCAGCGCAGCAAACCTCCGTTCCTTGGCCCCAGTGCCACGAACATTTTCTTGTAAGCTGGCTGATGTTTTTTTATTCTTTGTGTGTGTGTGTGTACACCTCCTAGTCAGCTGCGAGAAGCCGATGCAATGTGAGCTCGTACAAAAAAAAGCCGTTGGCTCCTCACTCTCTTTCTCCGCACCCCCCCCCCCTTCTTTCTTTTGCTGCTGATGGTCACCTTTACTTATCTTTCTGCGTGTTTGTTTGTGTGTATGTCTGTGTTCTGTATTTTGTTCTGCTTTTCAAAAAACCCTCTAAAGACGCAATTATCCCCAGACACTTTTTCTGTTATTCATCCCCACGCCCTTTCACCCTCCCAGTCGTAGCGCTCTTCAAGCTCTCTTACGCGTTACCTTTTCTATTTGAAGTATCGCGTGTTGCCAAGTGGCCTTACTCTTTATATATATATATATATATATATACTATCAGTTTTTTTTTTCTCCTTTCGCCAGTTTTGCGGCGCGTGTGAACCACTCGTGCTTTGCTGTAGTGTCTTGTTTATTCAAGCAAAAAGAAATTAAAAAGTCAAGCATTGCCTTCTCTTCATTTTCTTTCTTTTGTTTGTGTTTTTATTTTCCCTGTTTTAAAGGACTGTGTGTTCAACTGCTTTCACTTGTTTCCCTCTTCATTGATATACAGCAAGAATAGAACCAGCAAATTCTATTGTTTTGCGTTTCTCACTTCTTCTTCTTCTTCTTTTTTTTTTAGTTATTCTGAATCAAGACTACCTCAATTTTTAAAGCTCTCTCTTTCTCAATCACACAAGTCACGTATTGACACTCGAAAATACGCGAGAAAGCGGTGCCCTTTTTTATTTTTTTGCCTGAAAACGTTTCTTTTTCTTATTCATTGTGAACTCCCCTTTATAAATCGGGAGTCTCTATCCTCTATCTTCTCGTTTTAGTGTCCTCATCTTAATTGGCTATTTCTTTTTTTTTTTTTTGATCGAGTGAAAAGTTTCTTTCGCTTTCCTATTTTCCCAGTTCTTTTCTTCTCTCACGTGTTCGGACTCCTCTTTCATAGACTGAAAAACGCAAACAAAAAAAACAGAGGAAAATGCCTTCCTTTCTCGGTCGCACGGTCCTCTCGGCTTTGCTGGCGTTGGCACTTCTCCTTTTCATTGATGGCTCGTCGCCCGTCCTTGCCGTTCTCACCACTGCTCAGCAGAGCAACACGCTGGCCTTCCTGCAGGCTTTCACGACCACCATTCCCGGCTTAGCGTCCTCCTGGACAGGGACGGACTGGTGCACGTGGACGTATGTGAACTGCACGACAGAATCCAACATCACCCTCATCATCGATGGCGCCGACCTCGCAGGCTCCCTTCCGCCGCTGACGTCGAACATCACCGGTGCCAGTGTGGCGCTGCACACCATCTCACTGACGAACATGAACATCACGAACGGTTTCCCGGAGAGTTGGGCCGCCCTCACAGCGCTGAGCGTGCTAAATTTGGTCAACACCGACATCTTCGGCACCCTTCCCCAGGCGTGGAGTGCCATGAGCGGGATGCAGTCCTTCTTCCTGGCCAACTCCAGTGCGTGCGGCAATCTACCCAACTGGACGCGCAACACCGTGGTGAACATCGACCTCAGCAGCAACTACCTCCGCGGCACGTTGCCGGACCTATGGAGTGCCATGACGCGTCTGGCGGACGTCAACATCAGCGGTAACCACCTCTGCGGGTGTGTGCCAGCGTCCTGGATCTCGCGGGCGTTGCAGTACGCCGCCCTTCGTGCGCTGGGCTACTCCAGCTACGACTCCACCTGCCGCAATGGGGCGGCGTGTGAAGGGCCGCAGGAGTGTGCCCGTGGAGTACCCAACTACAGTAATGCCGCCATCGCGCCCGCTGGCGCTGCGGTTGCCGTGGCGACGGTGCTCACGGCGCTGGCCTCTGCCCTTTTCACACTCTAAGCGGCAGCCCCGAGGGTCCCTCAGAAGTCCGCGTTGTACTCTTCTCTTCTTGTTGTGCGTGAGTTGATGAAGAGTCGCGAAGATGCAAATTTCGTCAAAAGAAAAACTAAAAAAAAAAGGGACGGCATGAGTATTATTCTTTCTCTCTTTTTATACTGCGGTGTACGCGCCGCCCCTCTGTCCACGTCCATATGACCCTCGCTCCTATCAAGCACCACTACATATGCATAGGATTGCGTATGTGTGTGCATATCCCTGTCCATGGCGGACGCGCTGTGCAGGTGCGTGATGGAGCGTGTTCTGGCAAGACATGCCTTTTCCTTGCCCTCATGTTTTTGTTTTCGTTTTTTTCTTCTTCTCTCTGTTTCAACAGGAGTTAAGAGGAGAAGAAGAAGGGTTTGGAGGACTTTCGTGGCTTTCCTCTTTTGCCCCTAGGTGGGCAACTTCTGTTTTTATTTATTTATTTTCCCTCCATGCTGGTACGGTGTTGTGCCGCCTCACGCCACGTCAGTGAGTTTTTTATTCGCTTCTTCATATATACATTTACTATTTATTTTTTTGTACTCTTCACCTAAACGTGGTCGTCTTCTGTGTGTGTGTGTGTGTAATCCGCGCCATTACACATTTCTTTTATTTTTTCCTTCTCCTCTTCTTTTGCTTTGCATTTTCGTGTACATATATATATCATTGTTCATCTCCATGGTGTGGTGCATATGTAGTCCATGTCGGGTGCGGCTTGGAGCGCGTCGCGACACCGACGGGGTGGGGAAAAAACGCTACGAACCATTCTTGTAAATTTGATCGTTTGTTGACGCTTTTGCTCCCTCGACTCATTCATCATGGCTGTCTCTCTCTCTCTCTATATATATATATATATATTTCCCTTCTCTCTCTTTCTATTCTTTTCCGCGTTGCGCTTTTTTTGTGTCGCAGTCGTAATGTTAAATTTGCAGCTGCTGCACTTACGTGTGTTGCCGCAGATGATCATGGCTTTGGGCAGCTGGCATTGTGGCTGGCTTTGTGCCTGTCAGAGAAACTGGAAGGCCCTCATCAACAATCGTAGAGAGACGCGCTTTTCCCACACTTTTCTCCTTTCGCCTCGCCTTTTGGCACACCTGCCCCAGCATGCATCCAGCGTAACGAGATTCCTTCTTTTTTTCTTTCATTTTCCATTCGCGAGTGTGTATGTGTGCGTGTGCTCTGTTGTTTTTCATTCTCGAGTATTTTTTTTCTCCAACCCTATTTTTTTTTCTCCAACCCCTCTATCTCTCTCTCTCTCTTCCTTCCTCCGCCGCTCTGTAGCTTGCTTATTGCAATCCTTCGCCTTCACCCAGTGCAGTTTCTGACGTACACCGAGGCATAACGGCGTGGAGGGAACTGAATACAATCGCCCTACGCAGCCTCCCGCTCTTCTTTCTAGACCCTCTCGTCTGTGAGGCTGGTGTGAAGTGGGCAGAGAGACCAGAGTAATATATATATATATATATTATTGTTTTCATCTATTTCCTTCTTTCTCCAGGCTTTCGATTGTGGGGAAGATCCTGATGCATGCCATCGACTCTGTATGGGTTGTCGAACTGGCTTGTATGGTAGATAAGATCTCTAACTTGCCCTCTGAGCAGACAAGCTATTGTATGTCCGATTTTCATTCAACTTCTATAGGCAAGCTTTTTGTTTGTTTTTTTGTTTTGGAGCCTTCCCTCTTCCTTTTTCACACGTTTTTTTTTTTCTTTTATCTAACCAAAAACGCCTCTAACGGTGTTTTTCGTTTTTTGAATATTCGTTTAATTATTTTCTGACGTGTTTGGTTTCTTCTGTTGTTGATTGTGTCTTCGTCTTTATATAAAACCTCCTATCATTGACTTCTTTTCTACCCTTTCCTCTAGATCTTATTCTTTCTCTTGTGGCTTGACAACGTTGTTTTCCTTTATTCTTATCATCATTATTTCGCCTCGGTGAAGCAAGCACAGGCATGACTGCGAGAACGAAAAGCGAGAAGAAGAAACCCTTGCCTTTCTCCCACCCATTCCTTTCACAACTTTACGGAGGAAAATGGGAACCTTTTTTTTACTTTTCTCTCGCTCTTCTCTCTGCACCCTGTTGCATGATGATCTTTGAGGGGACCGAAACTGTAGATCAAAGATGCTGTCCTCTGTGACTGCTCCTTTGAATGCTGTGTTTTTCTTTTATTCTCCTTTCTTCCCTCAAGCGATTTCTTTGTTTATCTTTCATCCTCTGAATCACCCACACACACACACACAGGTATGTTCACACTAAAGAGAATGAAAGCGTGCAGTGCATGGAGTACAAGCCTCGCTGCTTCTCTGCTCTTTACTCTTTGCCTCGTTTGTTCGCGGCAACAAAAAAGGGAAACACAAAAAGTGTGGTCTACCCAATCGACTACCTGCATTTCTCCACTGGGGAGAAAAGAGAGAGGACGGTGCAGCAAAGCGCATGAGAAGTGGGCTCTGCGAAGCCGACCGCCAATGGCGTCATCCTATCGTATCATATTATGTTGGTGTTGCCGCTGTGTAGTCCAATCTCTCTCTCTCTCTCTTTAATGAGATTATTTTTCTTAACTTTCTCTCTTCCATCTACCCTCTCTTTCCCCCCCTGTGGGTAAACGTATCACGACGCCACAAAAACCGTCTCCCTTATTCTTTCCTGCCGCTTTGGGTGGGGTGCACTGCAGTCCATCAATAAGACGCACTGGTCGAACGATACCTCCCTCCCCCCCCCCCATCTCTTACCTCCATCACGGTGTATTTCTTCTCCCCTTTTTTATTTATTTCTCTCTTTTCATCCTCCTACTGACTTCGCCTCTGCGTTGCCAGTCTCATCGCACTTCATCAACCCTTCACACATCTCTGCACCATTCCACGTAGTGCGATATATCTAGGCATTTGATTGTGGGTCTTGTGTGTGATCAAAGTGGCTCTCCGCTCTCTCTCTTCTTCTCTAAAGCCGCTTCGTAGATTTCTTTATTTTTTCTTTTTTTCTTTCCTCTATCTATTTTTTCTTCTTTTTTTGCTATCCAGTGTTTTTCATCTTTTTTTTTCTTGCGTCCACATTGTTCGCTTTTCCCTTCTATTTTCCTGTTTTTTCTGTTTTCTCTCATTTTCCTATTAACACACTTTCCACGAAGCAAGACAAGTAGCTCACCATGGCTCAGACGCTCCGTCGTGTGGTGCTGGCCGCTGTCATGGCGGTAGTGCTGATGCTCTTCGCCGCGCACGGCGTCCACGCTGCCTTCACGGAGGCTCGATACGCCGCCACGCAGCTCTTTCTCGGTGCCTTTCCCCTCTCCTTTCCCTCCCTCAAATCCACTTGGGCAGGGGCGGAGTTTTGCAGCTGGCCCGGCGTGACGTGCGACAACTCGACGGAGATCAGCTACGTCAGCGTGAACCTGGCTAGCCAGAATCTGAAGGGCAGTCTGCCGTCCATTTCCAACCTCGTGACAGACTACAACCTCCCTGTGGTGCGTGTGGACCTGTCCAACAACCGCGGCATCACCGGCACCTTCAACCCGGACTGGGCAGCGCTGAAGTACCTGCAGTCTCTCGACCTCAGCAGCACCAACCTCAACGGCCCCATCCCTGACTCGTGGAACAGCATGGAGAACCTGGTGACGGTGAAGATCACCAACACCTACGCGTGCAAGGGCCTGCCCAACTGGAACATCGCCTCGCTGCGCAACATTAATATCTCCAACAACGATATGAAGGGTGTCCTGGCCAACTCGTGGTCCAGCATGACCGGTCTGACGTCCGTGGACATCACCGGCAACAGCTTCTGCGGCTGCGTGCCGACGACCTGGACGTCGACGGTGCTCGTCAACGCCGCTAACGCCGTCGGTGGCAACCTGGTGGCGGCCAACTGCGCATCGTCAAACGCATGCAAAAGTGACTCCTATAAGTGTACCAGCGCTGCCGCATCGCCTACCTCGGTCATGCTGGTTGCCGCCTTCGTGGTGTCGCTTCTTGTAGCTGTCTTTGCTCTGTAGCGCCTCTGCTTCCTCTAGCTCTTTCACTGTTCTTTCATAGCAATTAATCTACTATAATTCTTGTTTTTTCTTAGCAACCTTTGTGTGCTTACAGTGATCGTTCGCTTTTATTTCTTTTTTTTTTTTAACTCCAGGCAGGTTTGCGTCAGAAGTGTATGTGTTGTGGCACAGCTGTGTAGCGAATGGTGTGATACTAAATCGTCATTGCACATGAAGGGCCTGCCCCTTTCCTTTCGTCGGTAGCCTCTCCGCCCTCAAAGCAGGTAATAGAAGAAGGTACGAGAGAGAGATAGAGAGAGGGAGGCGTCACTGAGTTATAAGCTCACTCGCCTTCACTCCTTCAGTAGCTCCCTTCCTCTGCGCATTTCGATCTTCTGTGTTTGTGTGTGTGTGTGTTTTTGATTGCTTACCGACTTTCTTTTACACACACACACAGTGAAGCAACACCTGCAGAACTGCCCGATCTCTGATTCGATCTTGAATTTTGTAACTGTCTCTTTCTCTTATTATTTCTTGACTCACGTCTACCGGTAAACACTATCTATTTTTTATCTATTTTTTGTATTACTTTCGCTCTTAAGTGTTTCTTTTTTTTCTTTTTTTTTCATATTCATTGATCTCCCCTTTCGTACCGATTGGGGATCGTTTATATTTTGTTTGTGTTTTGTCTCTATTTTCTTTAAATCTGGTTTCTGTGTTTTTGTGTCAATGGAAATCGTGGCTTGTGTACCGGTATGCGGTGATACCATGCTTGCCTCTCTCTCTTCACCTTTACCATTGTCAGTGCACGTCCGTCTTTATTGTTATTATGGTTGCTGCTAAGGTTGGGCCAGAGTGCTTGCAGCAGCATGGTAGGCTATGTCGTAGCGGCCGGAACGGCGAAATCTGTCTCAAAGCGAGGGAAGTCGGAGAAGCAGCTTATCCTCAAATCGATAAGACCTGGCTACACACTTCGTCGGCCCTCACCTTTTTTCCGGTTCACGTTCTTAGTCCTTTTTCTTTTTACTAGTCTTCGGACCCTTGCTGTTTTGGTGGGGAAGGATGCTCTGCCGAATATCCTTCCCCGTCATGACTCTGTCAACCGTTTATGTTTTGCCGTTGCCGCTTCATCGGAGCTCATCTCACACGCGACTTTGCACCGAGAGGTTTTGTTGTTGTTGTTTTTTCTTATCGTGCTGAGGTGACGCTCTTTGACCCTCCCTTCTTATTGTCGATGCTGCTTACTCTCGAAAGGGACTTGCTTTTTTGGGGGGGAAGAAGTTGACTCCTTAGCGTGCACAACGGTGCGTGTGTGATTGCGGTTACGTTGGTCTCGCCTTGCGGTCATGTTATCTGTATTTATTTTCCACATTTTTTTTTCTAAACTCGTAATCTTCCTGATTCTGAAAGTAGATATCACCTGAGTGTCTCTCGTGATCTTATCCTTTTTTATTTTATTTGATTGCTGTTGTTCTTCATCGCGCCTCTGTGCTGATTCCTCTTTTCTTCCTTGAACGACCTTTTTTGTTAGTATTTTTTTTTTTTAACGAGTCGCCCATGCCACGTCAGCGCTACACAGGTACGTATTTAAAATATATATATTTGAGAAAGGTATGGTGCTAGCCAGAACGAGGGGATTAAGGCATCTCACACCGTGCGGGTAGTGAAGCACTTCGAGTATTTACATATCTATATATATAATCATGGAGTTTGAATATACTTCTACCTTATCCCCTGTCTGATAGTGTATTTGAATATGCCCTTGAACAGTGAAAACGTATGACCATGCGTGCATACATATGATTACTTTTATCTATCTATGCAGCTTCGAGGGAGCCGCACGCGCAGAGGGAACTGAAGCTTTCCTGATGGCTTTGAAAAGTAGGGCTTTGCACTCCCTCGTCTCGCATTGAACTCCCTTGCTCTCGTTCCTCCACCTTATGTTTTTCCCGTTTCTTACCCTTCACCTCCGGGTTCATTTAGTGTCGCCACTGCACGCCAAGCAACGCGCTGTAGCACCGACTCGCCACCACCGCTGCCCACCTTCAGCGAGCAAAAAAGAATCATCGGACAACTCCCTTTTTATTATTGTTTCTCTCCCTCTCTCTGCGTTTGATGCACGCACGCACGCACGCACACACGCACGCACACGCACACTTACATAGACCTACTTTCTCTCTCCAGCATACAGCGAGATCTAAAAGCGCTACAAGACAGCCGCGGTGCAACGTTCGTTCACAATAGCAGGTTCTCACCCGCACAACTTTTTGGTATCCGTTTTCCTTTTCCTCTTGTCTTTTCGGTTTTTTTTCTGTGTGTGTGTCTTATACACGCACTCTCTTTTCTCCTTTAATCCTCTGCTGCTCCTCTGGCAGTGCCTTGGCGGGGACGTGCGTTTGTGCTACGGATCCACTGTCACAGCTGCGGTCCCGATAGCTTCTTCCTTTTCGGTGGAAGGTCAATGCAAAGCTTTCGCGATGCCTTCGTTGCGATGAGTGAAGGCGGCGGCGCGCGTCAAGGGAGCAACTCACAGCCCAGCCCTCAACACGACGACACAGCCGCATCGCCCCTTCGCACCGGCCGCGCACCACGAACCTCGTTTACCTACACATCGCGCGCACCGACAGAGAAGACGGTCTCGGGTCTCGTCGGCGGTGTCTCCGCTGCAGCGCTGTCTGCCGCGCCGGCACCGACCAGCTGTGCTTCTTCCTCACAGCCGGCCGCTCCGCTCACTGAGACCGGCCCTTCAGCATCGCCTCCGCGGAATGCGACAAGGCAATCAACACCACCGTCTTCCCCATTGCCACCCGTGCAGATCGCACCTGTGGCCTCAATCACCGCAGCCACGAACACTGCCGCTGTGACGGCCTCATCTTCGCTTTCAATGGCCAAGATGGACGCATCCCAGATCAGTGCCGCCACGTTTTCGATAGACACCCCTCTTCTCCTGCAGGCCGGCGCGGGCAGCGGCAAGACGCAGACCATGGCTACTCGCATCGCCTTCTTACTCGAGAGTGGTGTGCCGTCACGTAACATTTTAGGTATCTGTTTCACCCGACAAGCCGCAGAGACGCTGCGCGAGAGAGTAGCGCGCAGTCTGCCTCCTACACTGGCTGGTCAGGCCCATGTGCTGAAGCTGAAAACCTTTCACGCCTTTGGATTGGAGTGTCTTCGTCGCTTCGGAAGCCTCGCACCTGGCACGCAGGTGCTAGATGCGCGTCAGCAGCGCCAGCTGGCAAAAGTCGTGGTCATGACTTACGCGATTCGAGAGAAAAGCGCCGAGGCTGTGACAGATCTGGTGGACTATGTAAACCATGTGAAGACGATGAAGGTACTTCCAATAGCGCAGTCCGACCCACGCGTGCAAAACGCCTACCTCTTCCCCTTTTACCAACGTATGCTACACGAGGAGTACGATGCGGTGGACTTTGGTGACCTGCAGCAGATGTTTTACTATCTCATCCGTCCTGTCCCGGCCGAGGTGACGACCACGGGTGGTGAGGATGAAGAAGACGACTCTTCTGCCTCCGTACCGCAACCGGAGCGGCGCCTTGTCCCGTCGCCCGTGTGTCTTGCGCTGCGGGCGCAGTACACTCACTTCGTCGTGGATGAGTTCCAAGACTTCAACGAACTCCAAGTGGAGCTGCTGGCCCTCTTAGCGGATGACGCCTGCCGGGTGACCTGCGTAGGAGACCCCAACCAGTGCATCTACACCTGGCGCGGCGCCATGCCCAACGTCTTCGACGTTTGGAAGAAGCGGTTTCCACAGACGGCGATGCTGCATCTGGCGCTGAACTACCGCAGCGACGGCCCCATCGTGGACGCGGCCAACACCGTCGTCCATGCCACCCAGCTCGCCTACTACCATCGCGAAGACCGCCCCGTCACGCTCGTGCAGTGCGCAACGGAGGATGACGAGCTGCAGGCGGTGTTGCACGTGCTGGAGCACGTCCTGCGCGGCCGCGACGCAAACCTCCACTACGATGACATCGCCATTCTCTGTCGAACCAGGCGGCGGGTGCAGCTGTACTGCGACGTCTTAAGCGCACAGCGCATTCCATTCAAGCAGCTAAAGGCCATGGCGGTAGACCGCTTGTCTACGATGCGTTCGCTGCTGGCCTTTCTGCGGCTCTGCCTGTCACCGCACAGCCGGGAGGGAAACGCGGATGTGCGCACAGTTCTTTACACCGCCCCGGCGCACCATCTGGCCGCAGGGGCGGCCAAAAAGTTCTTATTCTCACTGGAAGCAGTTTGTCAAGGACGGCGCGATGTCGAAGCCACCCAAATTCGCGCGTGGCGACATACAGTTAACAATGCTGCCGAGGATAGTGACGCGGAGGTGCCGTACATCAACAATGGGACCGCGAATGTTAACACTGCGGGACAACTCGCACACAACTCTGTCGCTCCCGCCCTCGGCATTCACCCCGAGACGTACTCCTTTTTCGCAGTTCTGCAGGATCTTGTTTACCACAACTTCTCAGGCGAGGTTTATCCCAAGCTGGAGGTGCCTAAGAAAAGCCAAAAAACGATTCGGCACATGGTGCAAATCGTCGTGCATGCAAGGGAAATGCTAGCGCAGCCGTCCTGCGATGTGGAGCTCGTCTTGCGGTACATGCTGCGTGAAGGCGGCTACGAGAGTGAAAGCACCAGTGCCGTGGTCACTCGCACGGTAGCGAAGGCGGGCGGTGGCGTCAAGCGGCAACGGGGTAACGAAAAAGATGACGGGCAGGTGGCAAAGAGCGACGCCGTCAACCCGTCACGGAATAGACGCGTCGGTGCGCTCCTGATGGACCAATGCGCAGCTCAGCACAACGCACAGCAACGCCAGCCACTCTACGCAAAGTCGCCAAGTAATGCGCGGCGCCGCCCAATGGCGAGCCAAGTCGGTGGAGACGGCGGCTTTGAAGATGATGTGCTCCCCCCGGAGGAGGAGGCCGCCGTGTGGGAAGAGCAGCGCATGAACCTGCCGGAGCTGGTTCTGCACACCTACCGCGGCGTTCACGAGACTCTCCAGCGTGAAGTCGCGCAGCAGGTCCAGACGCAAGCGACGACAGACGAGGCGGTAGACGTCATCGACACTTCCTCGGCCTCCCAGAGTCGCACCGGCGCGCCGGCCATCAGCATCGACCGTTCCTCTCATCCCATGCAGAGGGCACCAGCCATGAGCTCCCACCAACGCCGCCCGAGCACAAGCGCAGACAACTCGACGAGCGTCTTCAGCACCGGCAGCTGTGCCGGCACGCCGACCCTGATGCAGTCCCTTTGCCCCCCCGCCGTGGTGTTGCGCCGCGTCCTGGACGAGTTTGTCTCCCTCGTCGCCTCGGACGACTACGGTCCCATGCGGGAGGCGGGGGAAGCTCCCACAGACGTGGCCGCGACGCACTGGGTTGGGCAAGTGACGGTGGGGACGGTGCACAGGGCAAAGGGTATGGAGTGGCCCGCGGTGCTCCTGCCAGGTTGCTGGGTTGGCGAATACCCCGTGAAGCGGAGCAATGAGGAGAGGCGGGTGTTCTACGTGGCCATGAGTCGTGCTATGAAGCACCTTGTCTGCTTCACGGCGAGGGAGAAGAGCCGGCAAGACGATGATTCTTCCGTCAGCAGTGTGTTCGATCTGAATTACGTAAGCGACACGCTGGAGGAGACGCCATTTTTAGCCGCCTTGGCGCCAAACCTGGAGCGCGTCGCCTTTCTAACCCTCAAAACGGCGTACCTTCAGGAACACGGCTACATTTGAGCGTAGTCGCTAAGTTTAGTTGGTCTTTGTGTTTAGGTTCATTGTCCAAAAGAGGAGGGGGGGCTGCGGTACATTGCGCCTCTCCGTTTTTTTTTTTCTTTCAGCGTGGTCTCTCGCTCTCTCTAGACGATCCATGACGCTTCCTTCTTCTTCGGGCTTCCGCCGTTATGCTTAGTGGTCCTAACTTTTGATCCTATTCTGAATACTTTTAAAGACAATGATTATTGAACGCCCTTTTCTCAACGGAGAGACAAACGTTGGGAGTGGAATTCCTTTTTTTTCTTTTTCATCGGATCTAAGACAGTAGCTTAAAACGTGACCTGGTGAAAAGCGTTCCGCTCGAGTTGTTCCGATCCCTATTAAACCGCATTCTCGGAGGAGTATCTTAAACTCCAAATATAAAAAGAGATACATATTGTTTCTATTTTCCGCGCGCTGCTCACACGCACACTCTTCTCAAACTTTCCTACCATCTCTCTTCCCTTCACCACCTTTTTATTGGTCCCTCTCGAATTGCCCTGCATAAGAACACAGCTAGAACAGAACCGAAAAACAAAGAAGGCATTGTAGTTACGTTTGTCTTGCTCACTCCGCATACAACATCAACTTTCCCTCCTCTCTTTCCTCAAGCGCACGACAGTCATCACAAGCAAGAACCCCGACTTTAAACGCGGTATAGAGTACACACCTTTTTTTCTTTTCTTTTTTCGCTTCCTCTCTATTCTATCGTTTTGCTCTTGTGCATTGCCCCGTACTCGTCTTTCACCCAGAGGGACCCAAAGAAACAGTGCCGCCGAAGTACAGCTTGCACCAGAGAAGCCATGAACTCGATCCGGGCTTGCATGTGCGGCTCCGGCTACGGCGCCTTTAGCGAGGCGGCCGTCATCGACCGCCTCCTCGCGCTTGTTGGTGCACCGCGTAGCGACCGCGTGTGCGTGGCGTACGTCGGCACAGCCACCTACGACCTCCCAGAGGGTCAGACGATTCAGACGTCGCTGCTGGCCCAACGCGGGTGCACCATCCATCCGATCCGTGTGGCCGATCCCGCCACCAAAGTCGTCAGCGAGGCCGATGCCGCCTTCCTTCGAGATAAGGCGGATGTGGTGGTGGTGTCCGGCGGCAACACCCTTTACGCCGTGCGCCGGTGGGAGGAGACAGGGCTGGACAAACTCCTGAAGGAGGCCGCTGGGCGCCAGGTGGTCTTGGCGGGCGGTAGTGCTGGCGCCATCTGTTGGTTCACGGCCGGGCACAGCGACTCCGCGGACCCGGCGTCCTACCTGCAGCCCTCCCTCACCCGCGCCGCTCTCGATGCCGGTATCATCCCTGCGGATGAGGTAGCAAAGGAGGAGGCCAACTTGGCGAACCTGAGCACTTCGTGGTCGTACATCCGCGTCCACGGGCTCAACATCCTTCCGGGGCTTCTCTGCCCACACTTCGACGTAACTCAGGCCAACGGTGTGAGGAGGGAGGAGGACTTCACCAAGATGCTGAAGCGGCACCCATCGGAGCGTGGGATTGGCATGGACCACTGGTCCGTGCTGGTCCTGAAGGGTGACGGCGCCTACGAGGTGATGGCCGTCCCGGACAAGACCCGCGCCGCCACCTCCGGCGACGCGTCTGCCACGGCCACCGTGCCTGGTGTGTTCACGGTGGATGTCGTGGATGGCGCGGTGCAGCGTGTTCGCGTGCCAAACACAGGGAAGGTGTCCGACCTCCTTCGTGTCCCGTCAGGGCCCGTAATCGCAGACCCGTTTGAGCGCTACTACGCCATGGAGAACCCAACGCCCTCGTCCGGGTCGCTGCTGCGTCGTTGAGGAGGAGAGAGGCTGGTATATACGAGTAGTTTCTTTTTTTTGTTCTCTTCAAGCGGAGAACAAAAGCTCAAAGTGCACGAGTCTGAAAATGCAAAAAAAAAAAGGCAACAACAAGTCTTTTTGTTCATGGCAGTGGCAGCAAAAACGGTCTTGCTGTAATAATAACGTTTTCTCTTCCTCTGTGGTGAAAACGCACACAACAAGAGACGATGAAGTCTGTTGTTGCTCTGCCGGCGATATCCCTTCCTCTGAGCACGATGCGTGTTACAAACGAAAACGAAACGCGTCACTCTTATTGTTGTTGTTTTTTCCTCACAGCATTCCCCTTCATCGTCGACTCCGAATTATTATTTTTTGTTTTTGCAACAACATTCCCCGCCCCCTTTTCTTACTTTTGAATACTGTGTGAGAACGTGGTGTATCTGTTTTACAAACTCTGATTTCAAAGCCTCGCAGGACCCTTTCGTAGTTCCCACTTCACGGGTGCTTGCATTCCTCTACAGCTGTGATAGGATAGTACCTACCTGTCTCTGGAACGAAAATTAAAAAGAATCAAAAGCAGCCATCGCTGACAAATCAATTTCATTCCGCTCTTCTGGTACGTGTGTACATGTGAAAAGAAAGCAAAAAAAAACACTGTCACGCAAATCTGCTCACCTCAAAACACGCTCGTAAGCAATAACTCCTCATCTGTTCTATTTGATCGCTTAGCTGTCCTCAAAGATGAAAAGCGACGTGAAGGCGGAGGAGCAAGCAGAGGGTGCTTCTTCCCTCCCCACCGCATTGGCGGCTACCCTTCGCAACAGACATGCTAAGGTATCAACGGAAGCCCCGAGAAGCGCATCAAGTGCGCCGTCCGCCGCCGTCGCGCCTCTCTCTACTGAGCCCCCAAGGACTACGGGCGCAACGCTGAAAAGCGCTCTCCTGTGTATCGGGTTCGGGGCCTTCTCCTTTGGCTGCCTTCTCTTTGCCTTCCTAGCCGTCCAGGTCGTTGTCCTGGATGAGATGGATCTGGGCAAGACAGCGGCGCGTTTGGACGCGGCTGGGAGAGGCGAGGTTTGGTTCCCGGTGTGGATTGGCAACGTGGTGGTAGACTCGGTGACCGCCTCCCGCTTAGACGAGGAAGAAAGTGGAAATTTTGGGGGCGTCGTCGTTGCCCCAAGCCGCAAATTCAAGGGACCCGCCCCACCTCCGCCGCCACGGCTCCGTGCCTCTTCTGCAAAGCCCACACTGGAAAATAAAGATCCACGCACGGGCTCTTCCATTTCCTCAACGCCCCCTGCCGATGCATCCACAGCGACCTCTGCATCGCTGAGGTGCTACACGTTGGAAGCCTACAGCGAAACCTTCTTGCAGCCACTACGGAAAGCGAGCAAGGACCACTTCTTCAGCTGCGGGACGCGCGTAAGTGACCTGCGCACCGACGATCGCCCAGCTGTACTGGCAGCCTGTGAGGCACACACCATCTACCCAAAAGACGGGCAAGCGGCAGCGCAACACAGTCACTTCCCTACCCTTCGCGTGGTGCTCACGCTCTCCGAGGACAAGCGGCACCGCGACATCCAGCCGGTGAACATGGTCACCCAACGTATCCCGCTCTCCCGGGTGAACGACGACTACTGCGACTGCATGGACGGGACGGATGAGCTGCTGACAAACGCGTGCTCCATGTCCGGCCCCCTGTTCCCTGTTGCCGGGTCTCGCTGGAAACCCTACCTCATCTCCAACCAAGCAATCCAGCTGTACGATACGCCAGACGCGCTCGAGCAAGCCGACACGGAGTCTCGTGGCTTTCCTGTGGTACCGCGCAAGCGTGGTGATGTGGGGGATCGCCTTCACGTCTCCCAAGGCCCAGTGCTGCCGTTTGTGTGCATGTGTGGTGCGGTGCGTCAGCTCCTCGCTCCGTCCCTCGTGGGCGATGGTGTGGTGGACTGCTGCAACGGCGAAGACGAGGCAGTACTGCAGGGCAGCCCTTTTGTGGCTCCGCAACTCTTCACAAACAACCCTCCAAGAGACCAGGCCGGACAGGACCGCGCCATCGCGGCTGCAAGGGCGGATATGCAGCATGCGTGGAGCCAGCGCCAGTCAACGGTGACAGCGCTGCTGGCCGCCAACTCTGCTGTGAGCTACGCTGACGCGCTCTTCCCGTACCACACCTCCGCACGAGCCCTTCTCGTGGACAAGGGCTACTACTCCCTCTTTCCCTCTCACGTCGTGCAGGCGGAGCGCAAAGCTGCGGCGACGATGTTGAAGGACATCTACACCCGTGGTCACGACATGCAGCGTCGCCGTGCGCAAAAGGGATGGGAGCGTCTTGGACGCAGCCTCACTGAAAACCGCACGAGGCTGCAAAAGGAAGTGGCAAACGTCACGGCGGAGTTGGAGAACCTGGAGCGCTTCGTGCACGACCGCATGACGGAAACCCGCGCCTCGCACCCAATGGAGGCTGGAATCCCAATGGACATGCTGCAGTACCACGATAGACTCGCCCACGCCCACCAGAGCATGCAGATGGAGCTGCAGCACATGGTTGTCGCCACCATCCACCATGCCTACGGGGACCACTACGAGTACTACCCTCTCGTGCGAAAGGCGTTGGCGATGCCCAGTGAGAACGTCACAGACGCCAACAAGCCCAGAGATCTCTACAGGGCCATTTCAGAGGAGCGCGCGAAGCGCGTCGTCTCGCCCTCGGGCCTGGAGCGGATGGCGGTAGCCGCTCGGCAGCGTGGCGAGCCCATGCCCTCCCTTCACATGGACAACATCAGCGCGGACTACCTCGGCGTGGAGCTCATGCGGCACACCATGGCAGCGCAGAAATTCGACGCCACCGAGGCCCCCTACGTTGCCCAGCAGCTAGGCCTCCTGCCTCGCGGATCCTCGACGCCCTTCGACCCCACCGTTTTTGACAAAATTACCGATCCTTTTCTGCGCGCGCCTGTTTTGCCACTCGGATCCTGGCAGCCGTACGGCTCTGAGCGAGACGGGCACTCGATGCAGCTCGCTGATCCGGCAGGCGACGTACATCTGGCAGCGCGAGCGTGCGTGACCCCGGCCTCGCCGCTGTATCGCGGAGGGGGGCGTCTGCAGTTTCCCACGCGTCTCCCCGAGCCGCCGCGCCGCATCACCATCGACAGCGAAGAGGACGAGAAAAAGTCGCTTAAGGAGAAGCTGAAGTCCGCCGCGGATAGTACTCAAAAATCTGGTCAGAAAGTGGAGATTCCGTATCACTTCCACATGCCGTCTGTCTTTGCGGTAGACAGGTACGTTGGGTCGCTGCGCTGCAACCCCGGACCCCTTCCAGCGTCAGCGTCGCACAGGTACAGTCGTGATGACGACGACCGCGCTAGTACACATGAAGGCGATGCTCAGCGCGAGCCCACAGGCATGGTGCAGATTTACGTCACGACGCTGTGCGACACAAAAGATCATCTGCTCTTCTGGGGCCGCAACGGGAAGTGCACGCAAGAGGTCGTTGTGGGGACGCCGAGTGCATGCACGGCGTGGGCGTTGAAGGCGGCACGAGACACTGTAAACTTGCTGACGTCATAAAGGCGTACTAAAAGGAACACCTTTAAGGGCGTCGCCTTGAGAGCAGCCGTGGCCAAAGGCGTAAGGAAAGAGGCGGATGGCTGCGCCACGCATGTGTGGCGACTTCGTGAAGTCACGATGCACCTCTGTCCGTGCCGCCAGCGCCACAATTGAAGCGAAGCATTTGTGCATTCGATGTAGCATTCTTCAGTAGGCCCGTTAACAGGCGCTCGGAAAAAAAAAAATAATAATAAGCCATCAGCTCTTGCCTGCCACTTTGCAAAGGAAAAAGAGTTTTCTCGCTTTCAACTTTCACTTCCCAAAACAGTGAAACCAATACCTCGGTGCACCTATGCTGTACAGGTGCCTCTGTTCTCCTCTCCCTCTAACCGTGGCTAATACCTTATCCGGGTATCCGTTAGGATGACATCGGATCTGTGTACGAAGCACCGAGGCCGCCTCCTCTGATGAATAACCAACTCGTTTACACGTCTTCTCCGCCCTCTCACGTTCTAGGCTGGCAACTGGTGTGATTGCGAAGCCCGTCATCATCCCGCGTACTTCTTTTGTGGACACACGCGCAGAAAAAAAAAATCTGGCACGGACATTATATAGCTCCTATTAGTGCAATCATTATTTCCCCCTTGTGAACCGAAAAGAAAAAAAAAGATAAGCAACAGAATCCTGCTCGCTCATCAGAAACTGTGTTTTGCTCACTTTACCCTGCACTTTGCGCGTCTGTCCCTCATCGCTGACAAATGGCTTTGAAAGCCGCGCTTTACGTAGAAGAAACCAACTAGAGTATTGAAGAGGCCATCCAGGCGTCACCAGCGCCTTCGCTCCGCCCTACGAGTCTGGTACCCCGAAAAGAAGAATAACAAGCATCGCAGACCACCATTCATCCCCACCCTCTGTCACCAATGCGGCATCAACTGCCTCGCAGCTCTATTGGCGGAGGAGACGGAGGGCCCTCCACGCCGATCATGCCCACCCGCGCCTCCGGCTCGCACTTTCCACGTCGTCGCACCGACCCACATGGGCCTCACCACCACCACCATCACTTCACTAACGCCAGCGCCGCCGCGGCACTCTCACCGCTGCTGAAGTCAAAGTACAAGAGCAACGCCGGAGCGGGACGGGTGAGCTTTGGTCCCGGGACAAACGCTGCTGGGACACACGCCACGCTGCTTGGCCACGACGAGAAAAAGAAGGAGGACGCTGAAAGAGAGGAAAAGATGGCGCAGCTGCAGCAGCCGGACCCCGGGTTAGAGGCTGCCGAGCACACGCCAACTGTCCTTCGGATGATGGCCCAGTACAACTCCGGCGGCGGTCCCCGACAGATTCCAAGCAGTCTGCGGACCGGCCTCGAGGGCGTTGCCTTCGCCGCCACGGTGGACGCTTTTTACACCGCCCCCTTCCTGCAGCTGTCCTGCCGCGAGGCGACCGAGCGCGAAGTGGCAGCCCGCTTGAGAGGCTATGTGAAGAAGATGACCTCGAAGCTCCACGCGGTCCGTGTGGAAGGGCTGAAGGAGGCGATGGCGCAGCTCTTGCAGTGGACCACGCAGGCCTCCGTCGAGTCTGCAGAGCGTCGCCAGGAGCAGCAGTGGCAGCAGACCGATGCCGCCGTCCCCCAGCCACTCTCAGGCGGCTATGCAGGGACCTCGTCTCCCTCGTCGATGCCACCTGGGGTGCTGATGCTTCCACCCTATGACGCAGTCGGGGTGGAGGTGCTTGGTGCCTCCTCCTCCTCCTCCATCTCCGGAGGCCACAACGGCCATCGTCGGAGCACGTCTCCCTCGTCTAAAGCCGGAGGAGGAGGAGTAGGAGGGAGGGCCAAGGCCGACTACATCTTCCTCGCGCGTGCAGCCAATGCGGCTCGGAGTCCCTCGTGGGATGTCGTACAACAGGCCCTCGAGGGCGTCGACTACACCAGCGCCATTTTTAATACCATCCTCGTCCCCCGGCTGGAGGTGCGTAACGCCATGAGCACGGGCATGCCCATTAGCATCCAGCTGACGAGTGAGACGGCGCTGCAGTGGACCACGTTGCCCGCTACACGCAAACCGGCCCCAACGGCGGCGGCGGCGGCGGTGGTCGCACACGAGGAATTAGCCGCCCGCCAGGCCGCACCGACGAAGTGCAACGAGCTGCTCCAGGAAGCGACAGCCGTCACCTTTGAGGAACAGGAGCTGGCCCTACGTTACATTCAAGGCGCGTGTCTGACCCTTTACTACCAGCGTCGGTGCTGCTCAGAAGGCTGTCTGATCTACTACGCCACGGAGGTCTTTCAGTGCATGCGCAGCCACGCCGAGGCGCTCTTTACGTGGCAACGGCGAGAGCTGGAAGAGCAGCAGCAGCAGCAGAACGCTAGCGGCAACAGGAGAGGAAGCGACGAGGGAGGAGCACCGCGGCCATCCGCTACCGGCCCTGCCGCGATGGACCCGCTCTTGACAAATACAACGAGCGCAATGGCGGCAGCGGCGGCCCTGCGCGAGGTAACGGGTCGGTCGGAGGTCTCCATTGACCCCTCCCTCGTGCGCGTGGTGATCGCCGCTGTCGAGGCCGTCGAGGCCGCCTGCCACTACAACCCCTCGTGCCTGCGCCGTCTCGTGCAGACCGGCGGCGTGACCGCCATGCTGAACCTTGCCTACTGCCCCTTCATGCCTATGCCGGTGCGGGCCGCCGTCCTCGGCACGATTAGCGTGCTTCTGCAGGAGGTGAACCCCCTGCGCCGCTACGTGGCGGCCGCGAGCAAACCCGGCGAGGGCAGCTCGGTAGACTGCAACGCCGACCCCCTGCTTCAGCGCATGGTTGAGAACGCGATGCACGACAACCCCATCGGGCTCAACGGGAAGCAAATTCCTTACTCCACCGACCGCGGCAGCGCCTCGAAGTTCGACTCCGCCGTGCGGGACTGGTTCTTCGCCAACGGATTGGGCAACGTCATCCCCTCCGTGATCCACCTGCAGGACCTCCGCAGCACCTTCCAGTCCACCTCCTTCATGATCCCGCAGAGCATGGCGTCCGCAACTGCGGGCGGTGCGGCTGCCGGTCAGGGCAGCGGTGGCATGGGTGCAAGAGGGGGAGGAGGGCTTCCGGCCGGTGTGGGAGGCATGGCAGCCGTGGCAAACACCGGCAACACAAATTTGTCCTTCGCCTCGCTCATGGCTTCTGCCGGGCCGTCCTTGCACGGCCCGCTAACTGGACGCACCTACGGCGGTGCAGTGACAGGGGCAGTCGCCGGAGGTGCCAACACCTCGAGTGGTGGTGGTGGTGGTGGCGCTGCTGCGGCTGCCACAACGCACGCAAACATGCAGCGTGAGAGCGAGCTTTATCGTAAGCGGGTTGGGCGGCTTCTGGAGTGCATGGATGGCCGTGAACTGCGTTGAACGCGCTATAAAGTACACACACACACACACCTTCAGGAAAGAAAAAGAAAAAGACCACTGCAGGCGAATCTGCAGCACCGCTTCACTTTAACTTTCTGGATACTCTTTTGCTTCCTAGACAATAACACACAAAAACAACATGCGTATCGTGGTACAGCGCCGTTCCCTTATGTTCTTCTCCAGTATAGAAAAATTCGGGTTTGTGCCAAAAAAAAAGGCATTTCTATCGCCTCAGCGTAAGCCTCTCTCTCTCTTCAGGTCGCTTTCGCAATATCTACTAATGCTTTATACTTTGCAGTTTATTTGTGTTATCTGTCAATCTACATCAGTTCTTTTCGCGCGCATCTCCCACACACGCTCTCTCCATCCTAAACCTTTTTTTCTAAATACACACGATGCTCTCGGTGTGTAGCATCTTATACTCTCCTGAGGCCGCTTCAGTCTCTCACAAATTTTTTTTTATTTTAGAGCCACGCGAACCCACGCACCCCAATAGCTGGCTCGATTGACTCATCATCCTTGACTTGATTTTTTGTCTCGTTAAGTGGCCCAGCTTTTGTTTCTCATCTCTAACATTCCGCTTAGCCTCTCCATACACCATTCTATATATATATCGTTTTTTTTCCTTTCAAACCCCAGAAGTAGAAAAATAACATTACACCACCTGCCTCGTAGAAGGGGTTTCTGGTGCGGTCTTTCAGCACTGCCGACTGAACCTTTTTATTTCTACGGAGAAGACTGCCTCTCCACGGATAGCATAATCAAAAGAAACGCAACACTCAAGGGAGAGAAAAAATGAGCGGATTCAACACGTCCGCCATTGACGCAGCCGTGGTGTGTCTCCGTGTCATGCGTCGTCTCCTCCAGGACGAAGAAGTGACACTGTCCCAGCTGAACTACCTTATCGAGAACATTCACGAGCCACTGGCTCATTCCTGTCTCCCGCCTAGCCAGCGGCCTGTCGTCCCTTCGCTCTCTCCGTCAAGCTCGGTGGCGGGCAATCGATCAAGCTCAATAACACGCCAGTCCGGATCGAGCCTCATCGCCCGTGCCATTTCGCAGTCCTGCGAGGGCGACAAGAAAAAGATCACCCGCCAACCTCCACAGCCCGCCGTTGTTGCGCCACCTGGTGGGATGAAACCACCGAGCATCGGGCAGCTATCTGGCACTACAAAGCACGCACCAAGCGGTGGTGCGACACGCAAAGCTGCTGCCACCAAAGTCGCTGCCCCTCGACTTCCTCTCACCTTTAGTCAGTACTGGGACCTCTTCGCAAATCTGCCCACCCTTTACGCGGTGCACATGGCGCTAGTCCAGCATCTCGAAGGGATCATTCAGCGTCTCTTGCACATGGTTGAGGAGCTGCAGTCCTTGCGTGAGGTAGCTGATGTCACACCGCTAGCGGACGACGGGGCCACGCATCACGGAAGCAATCACCCTATCGGTCCAGCCTCTCCCGACGCACAAGCTGGCACCACCTGTACCGCCTCCACGCAACACAACTGGAGCTCTCGCAAGCACGTTTCGGCACTGCGCTTTCCTGCCTCGGGTGCCATGCCCACGAACCGCGGCGTCTACGGCGAGATTGGTGTCATGGTGAACGATTTCTTTGGATCAGAACTGATGAAGCACTACATTGCGGAGCACATCATGTACACTGTGAAGTTCACTCAACGCACCGCACCGCAGCTGCTGCGACTCTCGCGTGTGTGGCGATGGACAGGCGGTGCTGCGCCAAAGGACACCCACGGCGTGCCCCTTTCCGCCCTATCGAACCTCGCCGAGGCGGACCGCGCGATGCTCCTGCAGTACTCCCTCTTTCTTGACTTTCTGTGGCGCTCCTTCGGCCGCGACGGGACCCCGCAGGACAGTCGTGTGACGCTACCGCCATCGCTAGAGTCACACTCCGCATCGGAGTCGGGGTCCACGCCCACCGTGACGGCGAATGCGGCGTCCGCCGCCGACGCGACGGGAACCACCGGTGGAGGCAATAGCGGGCAGCGGCGGGCACGTGCAACGGCAGCGGGGACGGCTGGTGCCACAGGTGGCGCTAGCTCTGCGAGTGCCTCTTCTCCCTCCGGCGCGGGCAAGTCAACGCTGCCCCCCATCCCCGCTATGTGGGAGGGCTTTCGCACCATCCTGGCCCTCCTCGCCACACCGCTTGCGGGGCTGCGCCGCTACTCACACGTCGCCCGCTGCCTCATCGAGAGCGGCGCTCTCCAGCAGAAAGACCGGGACCGTCTGCAGGAGTCCTTCATTGACATTGTCGTCATGCGCATGAGTGAGGAGACAAATCTGGTGATGGAAGAGCTGTGGACGCATGACGTGGCAGGCATTATGGCCCTTATGGACATGCCAGGCAGTCGGGCAGCAGCGGACAAGGCAGGCATACAGGCGGGTCCGCGGCGTGTGGGCACGGGCGGTGTTGGCGCCGCTGGCGTGGGTGGCGGTGGTGTGCACAATGGCCATACGATAGCCCAGGACAGCGTTGCCGGTGCAGGCGGTGCGGCCGGGGTGGCAGCTGGCGTAGGCGCCGCCGTCTCTGGTGCCGTCGCCCCTGCCTCCGCCGCTGTAGGCCTCCAGAGCACGCCGTCGGCCGACTGCAGCAACCGGGCCCTGATCCACTACGGCCGCCTCAGCAAGCGCTTCGGCCGTGGCCGACACGAGCGTCTCACCTTCCTCTTCAGCGACTGGATGTGCTACGTGGAGGAGTGCAGTAATGGACGGTTCCGTGTGCGGGGCACCATCCCCCTTCCAGGTCTGCGTGTCGTAGAGGTGCGCGACGAGGAATCGAGCGATGCAACGTACGGCTTCGAGCTGCTCTCCCAACACTTGCCAAAGAGGCTCATTTTCTTCACCGCGTCACCTGAGCAACGCGGGCAGTGGGTCGATGCGATTCGCTACACTGTGCGGCGCTTCTGCGATCAGCACCAGCTTCGGCAAGAGGCGGCTTCCTCATCCACCACCGTCACCAACTCTAGCGTCGTCGCGCCGGCTGTGACAATGGGCGAGACGGGACTACCAAGCGTCATGCGATCCACCGCGCCGATGCTGACGGCGCAGTCCCGGCTGTGTCGGCAGCGGCGCTACGATGCCGTGTGGCAGGACTACGTGGATGCACAGCGTCGCACGGCGGAGGCCACTGCACGGACCTCGCCGGTGCTGCCGGCCATGTCTATGGCCTCCCTGGGCGGCGGCGTGCCCGGCTCCGTCTCCTCCAACGCCCAGTCCCCGCCGCCGCAGGCAATCTTGTCGGGTGACCAATCGCGGAACAGCAGTTTTGGTGGTCAGCGCTCCGGCAGCATGCACCGTCAGCTAGAGTACGACGTGACGCCGTGGTCGCAGCAGGCTTCTGTGCACCGCCGCATCCGCAGTCAGGAGCTGCTCGCTGCGCATCAGCAACAGCCGCGACAAGGCACAGCGTCTACCTCGCACACAGCCAGCCCCACGCACTCCGCCGGCACGCGACTTAACGCGAGTCTCAGTTTGGGGCCGGAAGAAATTGAGAAGACAATGGCGATGGCCGGTGGCAGCATGGGGGACGCCTTCACCCTGGAGGCCGCTGCGTCTTTGCCCTGTTTGGCTGACGACGGACGCTCGACGGCCCAACTTCCTACCCCGTTGCTCCTTTCACCCAATGGCGGCTCGCCCGGGAAGTTCTTTGAACGTCGTCGCAGCAGCTCCCTGCGTCCCGCCTTCCTGGAAACTCTCGGCAGCGCTTCCACGCGTATCGGCGGCAGCGGGGGCATCGGCACGCCGCTGCGCCGCCCCATCTCGGAGCGCTTTGAGGCAGTGAAAAACGGAGGCAGCGGCGGAGGCAACAAGGGAGCCGGTTCACCCTCGCGGCCGCAGCTGCGACGCGCTAGCACATCCTTGTTGAACGACGCGAACTCGTCAACAACTGCGGGAAAGGGTACGGTGGTGTCTGATGCCGCTCTGTCCCTGGCAGTAACGACGGTGGGCGTCACTGGCGGAGCAGCTTCTGGCAGCGGCAAGACAGCAGAGATGGCGGACACGCACAACGCGGACGCTGCCTCCCCGCCTCCCCAGGGATCCCTCGGAGGCAGTGAAGAGGAGCTGCAGCTGCAGCAGGTGGTGTTGGAGGACTCCACCACGGAGCTTAGCGAGCCCGTCGAAGGCGAAGAGGAAGAGGAGCATCCCGAATCGGACTCCGCCCTTGACGTTCGCCATGTAGAGGAAAATGAGGGTGACGACAAACATTCGCAGCACCCGCACCGCGCACTGGGCGGCGATGGTCTCTACAGTGAGATCCTTGACGACAGCACTGCTCGGGGGGCCGAAGTGGAAGCGGAATCGAGTCACGCCAGCGCCAGTAGCCAAGAAAGCAGTCACTGCCCCAGCGCCGACGGGCTAGACAACGTCATCGCCGCCTCACCCGGCGCGGCGTTATCAGAGGTGTCCGAGGACGACAACGACGGTAGCCGGCAGCCAGCGCGCGCCTCGCATAAAAAGGCATCTGTGGCATCACAAGAAGACAAAAACGCTAGCAGGAGCAGTCCGACACTGCTGTCCCCTCTGCTGCAGGAAAATGAAAGAGCAACAGACACGCACCACGCACCTCATGCCCATGCGGTTCATGAGGGAGTAAGCCTCAGCGCCGGCGGCGCAGAGTGTCTGACGGCGACCTCGCCACACGACAAGCTCGCCGATGAGGACGACGCGACGACGGAGGTCGTTACCGCCTTCCGCCGCAACAGCTCGCCAGTCCGCAGCGTCATGTCGCCCATCTCCCCCACCGAGTACGCACCGGGGTCGCTTCTGCTGGCGGTTTCGCCGCAGCAGGACGCAGCGTCGCAGAACTGCGTTTCAGCGAGTGAGAGGCCATTGCCTGCCTCAAAGGGGGAAGACCCCTCTAAGAAGAGCCGGCATGTCGACCCGACGGCAGAAGGA
The DNA here is from genome assembly GCA_030849845.1 of Crithidia brevicula. NCBI lineage: Eukaryota > Euglenozoa > Kinetoplastea > Trypanosomatida > Trypanosomatidae > Crithidia > Crithidia brevicula. The sequence goes on along the minus strand of JASAOD010001843.1, from coordinate 13,219 downwards.
GGCATTGGGCGTTCGAAGAAGTGAAAAGGGAGAGAAGCCCACCTTCGAGCACTCTCACCGTGTGCTTTTTTATTTCGACAACATTCCTTTCTTTGATAAACCTTTTTTTCTTTTACAACCCCTTGTTTCACCCTCTTTGTTATTGTTTCTCTCTCTCTCATTTGCTGTCTCTTTCCGTTGCTATCTCAACGTTTTTACATGTATGTTTGTACCCACTGCATTCCCCCCGACTCTTAACCAAACGAACATAATTGCTCCTGTGATGTCATCTTCTTCTTTTTCTTTTGAGGGATGTAGCGCAGCGCTTAAGACCATTGCCTTTCACAGCCCCTTTCCCTTTTCTTCCCATAAATGAGCAGCTGAAGCTAGACTGTGGGGGCTGGGAGAGGAAAAAAAAAGAAAATAAAGGACAGAGGTGGTGATCAAGAGGCCTCCAGGCACCTACGTGACGGATGCAATCTGACTGGTCCCTCTCTTCTTCTCTTTTGCTAGGCCTCTCGGACACATCCTACCCCAGTGTTCGTGGAAGCGGAGAGAAGCAAACCCGATTCCGGCGTGGTGACGCAGAGGAAGCATGACAGAGTATGATATCTTCGACTTTTACTTGACCTCCACTATTCGATCTGAACACGCATGGATTTTTTATCACAACGACTCTTTGAAATTGGTGTGTCTCGGCACTCACAAAAGAATCCCCTATTTCGTACAGGAAGAGAGACGGAGAAAAACGAGCTGTGAGGAAAGGGCATTTGAGTGGTAGATAAGTATCCATCACCGCTTTTCTCTTTCGTGCGGCACAAAAGCCACATACTTTTCTCCTGCTCGTACATATATATATATACGCACACTGGAAACAAACATATACGCGTACACATCGCGCTGTTTTCTATTTGGTCAGCTCACACTTCCTCGTTAAAATTGGTGTCTGTGTGGGCTTCTAGCTTCTTCCTTCCTTTTGGTGCCTTTTCGAGCGTCCATTCACATTTTTTTTTTAATTCAAGTTACTCTTCTCGCTTTGAAGAGGAGAAGCTCCTTTTTCGTGTGCTGGTGAACGTCCCTGATACCAGTGCGTATTCCTCTCTTGTACATCCAAATCTATACTGCCCGTGCCATTTTTTTTGTGTGTGTCACAATGTTGGTGTTTATTTTTCTCAGCTTCATTGGCATGATTACGCTGGTGGGTATTCTCATGTACATTATCATCATGGGACCCTCGCGCTACCACCGCGACGGCGTCATAGGCAAGCTGCACCGTATCATCACCAGTGTGCCCCTCTACGTCTTCGGGTTCTGCGTGAGCTGCTGCTTCGGTTGCAATCAGCGTAAAAGCCGTGCATCCTGCAGTCGCTTCAGCAAGCACGCGATCCACGAGCGGAATTGGTTCATGGTCATCTTTTACCTAGTGCTTGTCTGGACCGTAGAGGCTCTTTACTTGCTTGTCGCCCTCCCTCGCCTTCAAGCGTCTGTCCTGTCAAAAGGGTTCTCGTGGGGTCTGGTTCTCCTGTCCGAGTACTTGTGGATGTGCGCCGTTCTCTGCGACCCCGGCACCGTCACGCCGAAGGAGCAACAGGAGGCCCAGCGTCTGCAGCACGCAAACACCTCCGCTTCCTCCGCAGGTAAGAGAGCCAAAACCGGGCCACGCCCTGCAAAGCGCGGGGGCGGGAGCGCGTCAGCCGATAGTCAATCGAAGCAGCAGCAGCAACCGCGGGAGCGTCGAATTCCCCTCTCGCCCACTGCAGAGTACGTTCTGAACCACCGTTACGTTGTGGACGGGATGGTCTTTGCGTTGGCGTCTACCGAGAGCACGGCACACCTCACGCAGGCCCAGAAAGACTATCGGAGTCCGACCCACAATGTCCTCGTGGGCCTTGGCCAGGAATGCGCCACCTGCCACGTTCCCCGCCCCAGCCGCAGCAAGCACTGCCGAATGTGCCATCGGTGTGTCCGCCGCTACGATCACCACTGCCCGTGGATCAACAACGATGTGGCAGAAGGTACAATGCGCTACTTCCTTGGGTTTCTTTTCTGGCACGCCATCTCATGCACCTGGGCCTGTTTCGACCTCTTCCGTAACATTAAGCAGTTCCTCCTTGCCCACCATGCGTGGGGGTGGGTGCTGCGTCACCCGAATGGTCGCACCATCCCGCTGAGCATCTCCACCTACCTCGCCATCATTATCAACTACCACATGCTCGAGGCGTGTCTAATCTTTTTTGCTTTCTTCATCGGGCTAGTCCTCTACGGCTTTTGGGTCTATCAGATGACCTTTGCAGTGGCCAACCTAACCGCCAACGATATGAACAAGATAGACGACACGGTGGAATTTGTGGTGACGCTGCCCACGCTAAATTTGGTCTACCGTGAGGCGAGGAAGGTGCGCGAGGGGTTAGAGGCCGTCGCTGAGCGGAAGCCGAAGGCGCTGCTGAAACTGCAGGAGCCTCCTCTGCCGAAGACGGCCCCTGGGTTTGAGGAAGGAGGAAAGAAAAACGCCAAGTATCGCGCACAGGTAAAGAAGATGCTCACCTACGATCTGCGAGGCCTGTACGATCGTGGAATGTGGAGCAACTTGATGGAGATCATGTTTCCCTACCACTACGCGCACAACCCCGACGTTTTGAAGAAGGCTGCGGCGTGTGTGAAGTAGGCGTAGGGAAGAAGACGAACCAGAGGAAGCGGCGCGCCAACAACACTGCTGAAGTGGCAGCCGCGACGATGCGTGTCTTTGGAGCTTATCTACGACGCGTGGTGAGAGAAGCAAAAGGCAGAAACTCGCCAATCTTCGTGCAGATACAAGTCAACCTCTTCGTATCAGCTGTGTTGCCGCCGTCGGCTGTGTAGAGTTTTTCTTGTTGTTGTTTTCCCCCTTCTTTTTAGCCGACACGTGTCCTTGGCGATGCCCCTCCGCAGCTCACACTATTTCTGCAGCATGAAGACGGATTTTTTTGTGTGCGTGCACGTGAGAGAGCTTCTTCTCCTTGTGTAGTCGGGGGATACTTCTCTCTAGCCTCCCTGTGCACTTTCTGTTTTTCCACGTGGTTCTTATGCAATTTGATTCACCTTTGCTCAATTTCCTGGACGCATCGAGTAACTACACTATACGGTTGTAAATGCGAATGTTTTCGTCCTTACATGTTCCCAACTAATTACTTTAAAGGGATGGAACCAAACGGGACGTTGTTGCCCTGGTTTTGAAAACATGATGACCTGTCACGGCCCCTTGCATCAGGTCGCAAATCTCGCAGAGATGCCTCGATGGCACCTCTGCTCAACGCACAGATACTTTGACTTTAACTCCTCTCCAGTGACTCCCTTTCTTTCCCCTACCTTCCCTTTTCCCTCTGGGCTGCCCCTTTGTCATTCTCAATCGCATGCGTTTATGTGGTGAAGCACTCTAGCCCTGATGTACATAGTGTCTGTGCATTCAGGCACAGTAGCTTATTTAGTCAAGCTCTCTGCGTGGTGCTAAACAGATTTTTTTTACTTCTCAGATGCATTTGACTTTTGTTGATTCGTTGCGCTTCTTACCAATCTCTTTTTCTTTTCTGCAGTGTGTTTGTGTCTGCTTAGTTTAAGCTCCCATTTATCTTTTCTTCTCTTCAACACGCAACGCAGTGCGCCTCTTCTTAGTGCTGCCAACCAACGGTGACACACACACACAGCCACACGGACACGTAAACCCAACCTATCCTGATCTTCTCTTCCTTCTGTCACACCGATGCCTTCGTCGAAAGCGGCCCCGGCTGAGCTGCCATCTCCTGAACCTCCAACGCAGGCCCCGCCTCCCATGGACGTGGCCCTCTCCTACTGGGTTAATCTCTCCCACCTCATCGACAGCGTTGCTGTCACCCCCGAAAGGACAACTAGCCCCACTATCGCAGCAGAAACAGACACCATCGCGAAAGGTGCCTTCAAAGACATGATTTACACTCGCTATTCCCTTCAAGGGATTCTTCTCTTCTGTGGCATTAAGCAGCACCGTGTGCAGCAGACAGTTGACCAAATGATTGCGCAGATGCTCTCTGTTACCCTCACGCCCTCCCAGGCGACGTCAACGGCATGCGCGTTGTGGACTCTTTGGGATCATGAGTCGAATCAACCCGGCGAGCGACGGCCCGCCTCGCTACCCGTTCTCATTAAAGACTGGCTGCTGCTGTCTGCCGCTGATGCGAAGGCCGGTGCGTCTCGCCGGCACCGCCATCGCAAACACTTTCAACTCCAGCTCACCTCTGTCACGTGGGAGCGTGCCATCATCAAAGCCCTTGGAAATGAACTTCGCGGGCAGATGATCTGTCTTCGACCTCTCCTTCGGTGGAACATGGCGTGTGCTCAGCAGAGCGGTCGCACGCCAGTGGTGATTCTTATTGGAGGCACGAGCGGCTCTGGAAAAAGTACTCTTGCACGGTTGGTGGCAAGTCAGCTGCGCATCGCGAATGTGCTCTCAACGGACACAGTCCGGCAGGTCCTGCGGGCACGTCTGGCGGGTCGTGAGACAGACCACCCGGCGCTGTTTGTCTCCACGTACGAGGCGCACAAGGCACTGAGCGATGCCACGACGGAGCCACAGCCGGCTGACGTGGTGAAGGGGTACGAGTCGCAGTGTGCGTTGGTGCTCCAAGTCTTGGACGGAGTGCTTCGCCGTCTCGTGGCCCGCGGGGAGTCGGTGGTGGTCGAAGGTGTGCACCTTCTTCCCAAGTACCTTGCCGCCAAGCGTGTCGAACTTCTGGTGGAGACGGTCATCTGCGTCCCTGTTCTCGTTCAAATTCCAAAGGCTGATGGCCATCTCGAGCGCTTCTGCGTCCGGTCCCGTGGCATGTCGCTGCAGTCCAACAACAACAAGTACATTGCCTCCTTCCAAGCCATCCGGGCGATCCAGAATCATCTCGTTACCACCGTGGAGGCGGAGGCAATGCCGGTTCTTGTTCTGACAAACACCAACGTGGACAAGTCCTTCCTGGTGCTGCATCACGCGGTGCTGGAGACGATGGAGTACACGGCGCTGCACGGATGGCCAGTGGACACGGCCGCGTCGGCGCAGGTACCTTTGACGGCCCTCGCCTTCACGGCGACAAAGCGAAAACTCGTCGCCGTGGTGCGGCAGCGTCGCACCCACAGAAGTACAACAAACAGCAGTAGCGGCGGCGAGATCGAGGGAGGTGCTGCGGCGACAACGGCGGCGGCAACGAGCTCAACTGGCTCGTTCTGCGGTGGTGGCGGTCTCGGATCCTTCATGAGCGGCGCCGTGGCGGCCTCTTCCCGTGCGCGATCGGCGGAGCTACTGGGTAGCGTGGACCGCCGTCTGCCAGAGCCAGGCCCGCACTACTCCACTCGGCAGAGTGGTGCTGCCGCTCACGCAGACTCGGGGTCCTCGCGACTGCACCCTTCATACGTCCGCTTGGGAGAGGGCAACCCGACAGAAGAGACATCGGCGTCTTCGTTTCTCGCGTACGTGCGCCGCAACTCTGCCCAGTCGAGCCCCACCACAAGCGCAGCTGCGCCAATTGGCCTGCAGAGAGGCCTTGTGGTGGCAGATGAAAGCAACCCGTTTCGAGCAGCGCCACCACGGCGATCAACCACCACCAGCGTGCTACAGTCCAGCTCTCTAGGTGCGCGTGTCGCGTCCAGAGACAACGAGGAGGCCTTCGATGAGGCAGAGGTGCCGTCGCTCATGGGATCGTAGAACAGAAAAAACTTTCTTTTTTACTCGCATGCGACGAGCATGTGTCTGACTGGCATTGTGGATGGTTGTTTGTTTCTTCTACTTCCTCCTTGTGCCGTTCGCCACTTTTTTTTTTACGTTCGTTAATTTTCATCTGCTAGTTGTGGTAGTATACTTTTTGTTTCAATGTTTTTGCGATGGCTTTCCAATCCTCCAAGTGCAAAAAGCTTTTGTGTTAAATAGTGGTATACGATGGCATCTGTGCATGGCGCTTGCGCTTCATTGTTTGCAAGAACAGAAACAATGACAGTGGCTCGATCTGTTTGGGTTAGGTTGTTGCGGGTGCGTTCTCATCCTTCCTCCTCGTCTTTCCATTTCTGACCGCTTCTCTTGAACTCCCTCCAATTCCAACTTTCTATCTCTCTCTACCTATCTATATCAAACACCAAACAATATCAAAGCAAGCACGCAAAGAACGCAGACGCATTGCCACACGGCGGTTTTTTTTTTCCCCTTGTCACGAGAAACACACTGCAAAACCGGCATCGCTACAGCTACTGCGAACGTCAATATCAAGAATGTCAACCTCTGTCACCGAAGTCCACAGTGCCGCTACTGCCGAAGTCACCACCGCCGTGCCCACGCCGAAGAAGGTGAAGCCGCCGCGAAAGAAGCCTGCCAAGGCGGGAGGACAGAACACTAAATCGATCGCCACTGGTGCCGAGACGACTCAGGAGCAGAAGCGGCGAGACAAGGAGTTTTTGGCGCACAAGGCGCACATTGAGGCCAACCTGCAAAGCAACGCCTGCGATCTTAGCCCGAAGGGCAGCGTCGATGTTAAGTGTTTTCCTGTGATGAAGGTGTTGAACACGGACACGGACTACATTACCACAAGCAGCTGCAGCGGTCGGATCGCGCTCTTCCACAGCATCGGACCTGGTGATGGTGTCGCCAGTAGCAGCCCCAACGCGAACGGTGAAGGCAACGGCGAGGGCGACGTCGACCCTTCACCGACGCCAAAGTCGCGCATGAAACGTGGCGAGCATGCAGCCCTGGGTTGGGTATTCGTGAAGCACGGCATGCTGCGTCCAGACGAGATGGCGCGCGTTGTCCACTTTCTCTGCGGAAAGCCCAGCACTCCGGAGGAGGCCGCTCTGGACGCAGCGCAGATGGATGTCCATGCAGCCTACATGGCAAAGACCCTCGAGGGTGCGACGCAGCTCGCCTCCGCCGCAACTCTCTCCTCCTCCATTGCAACAGCTGAGTTCTTCGATGGTGAGGTGGAGGGCGTGCTTGCTGAAGCACCAGCCGACCAGCCCCTGCCGCTTCCCGTGCGCGGCACCGTTTCGCTGAAAATGGAGCCCTTTGTCATGCACGTGGAGTGTCGCACCATGGAGGCTGCGAAGCGGCTGCTCACGGCTGCGGTGAGCGACAGCGGCTACCGAAACAGCGGCGTGGTCCCGCCTGGCAGGAAGATTATGTGTGGCATTCGCAGCACCGTCGGCCTTGGTCTTGACGTTCCCGTTGTGGTGCGCGGCGTCAACTACGTTGCCCACCAGCGCGAGTACGTATGGGCACTACTGGCGCTGGCCAATGAGAAGATGGAGGCGAATGAGAAGAAGATCAAGCTGCTCGAGAAGAGTGTGGCGGCTCGAGCGGCGGGTAGGAAGTAGGCTAAGGAGGGGCCACCACCTAGACTACTAAAGACCCTTTAACTTCGCATCCAGAGGTTGTGCACGACCGCCTTCGGTTTACCCTCTTCTGCGTGGAATGTCACAAGAACTTTAAATTGTCTAAAATAGTTAAAAATAGCGGGCTTTGTGCCGTTTTGTTACACCGCAGTACCAAGCATGTGTAGCGAATATGGTGTCGCCGCAGCGCTGCTTCCTCGGACTTCTCTTTGCTACGTTTAGTAGCAGCTGCGGCTTCTTGCATCGACTGACACGATGCGGGAAAGTGTCCTCGCAACAAGTACTTTGAAGGATTTGCTGTACACTTAATTTCAAAAATCATAACGAAGTAATCACTCTCTCTCTCTCCTCTGCAACTCTCTCAACCAAAATCCCCCTCGTATGACGCGACTACGAACCCTTGAAATGCTCAACGCACTCTACAGCAAAACGATCGCCAATAAAACAGCACCAGCACCGCATAGAACGATTCTTTTTTTTTTTTCCTCGTTCAAAAGTCTCGACTAACTTCATCATTTCCCTCTTGTATTGTTGGAGCTGCGTGAATTCAAACAGAAACATCATCGACCATGAGCACCCCCAACAACGCCGCCGCGGCCACCCTGACGGATGAGCAGATTGTGAATCAGTACAACCGCATGCGCCAAGAGCAGAGCGCCATCATGTCCCGCATCGCAGAGCTCGAGAACGAGTCCCACGAGCACGACCTCGTCGCGACGGAGCTCCGTCCTCTCAACAAGGACCGGTGCTGCCACCGTCTGGTAGGCGGCGCGTTAGTGGAGCGTACGGTCGGTGAGGTGCTGCCTGATATCGAGGAGAACCTAGGAGCCATTCGTGAAGCCCTGACGCAGCTGAACAAGGGCTTGATGGAGAAGGAGAAGCAGATGGACGAGTTTATGACCAAGTACAAGTTGAACCGCCCGGGAAACAACCAGACCGTGAAGGCCGGTCAGAACGAGGGCAGCCGCGGTGTCCTCGCCTAGGGGAATAGGCAGAACAGGAAGGAAAAAAAAAGAGCTGAAGCGCTGCATAACGCTGAAATAAAGAGGGGTCGTAGGAAAACAAGAAGTGACCGCCGCCGTCGGATATGTATTGGGCGTTAATGAGCGCCGTTCTTCTTCGTCTCTCTCCCTCTCTCGAAGTCTTTCCTCGTCACCTTTCTTCATCTCTTAGCGTTTCCGCACGTTTTGTGAAGACGCTGCCCAGCTGCTACGATGCGAGCGAAGGGGGTGATGTATTTGTGCGTGTGTGTGTGTGCAAGCGCTGGAGTTTAACCTACGTTACTAAGTTATCCTATCCTGACAAAAAAGCAAGACAAATGGTCATTTAAGCGCCGATCCCAAGCATACAATCTCGTTCAGGTTGCCATCTTTTCTACCAACGTATCTCGTCGCTGTCCGTGGTGCGACGGCGTTGACGCAAAGCATGCGACACTTGTGTGTGTGGGCAAACGTGTTTCTGAGGGCGAGGCATACTTCTTTCTTCTCATCCGTCCAATGCGAAACTTCATTTTTCCCTTCGGTAAGGTCATGTGTGTTGCTTCACATCACGTCTATTTTCCTCTCTACATTCTCCTCTTTTTCTGTTAGGAGTGATTGTGTCGGGCGTTAGCTGTGCGGGCATTGCGTTTACTTTCCCCACTGCTCGCCCTCTCTCCCATCGTACTTTCTTTCTCCTACACACTCTAAAAGAACCGAATGCGATGTTTCCTCAAGGCCTCATTGACCAGTGGCTCAGCAAGCCACGCGAAGGCCGGCGCAGCGTGCAGGATGACCCGAAGGCGACCCCAATCATTCTAGAAAATATTCACCACCTGGAGGTGTACTGCTTGGAGCACTCGTACGAAGTGTTTTGCGCCAGCACCCTCCGGAGCCCGCCGTTTGCTCTTCACGCCTTGGGGAGCGAAGACGATGAAAAGACTCGACTCGCTTGCGCACCAGCGATGTTCGCCGCAACTGAAGCAACTGCTGGTGTTGTTGGTCGGTTGGCAGACAAAGAGGAGAGGAACAACGCAGCAGCAGCAGCCACCGAGCACCTTTGCAGTGTCGCCTCTCGTCTTGCAGCGTACCTGCAGTCAAGCAGTCTGCTGCTCCCACCGCAGTCTTGCAGTGCGACGCCAAACGACCCACCGGGTAACTCGGAGAGAGCAGCCCGTGTGGCGCAGCTAGTGGTGCGCGTCATCGCCGAGGCAGCCGTCGCTGCGGCCGTTCGCCAAGGTGTTGCCGCACAGATAGCGACGGAGGAGCAGGCTGCTATTCAACAGCAGCAGTCACGCCGTCGGCTGCAGCTTCGCATTCAGAGCACCAAAACCGCCTCATCACATACCACCGCGACATCACGTGGCGAGATCGAGGCTGGCTATTACGTGGCAGCGGTCCCCATCGCCGATTATCGGAGAGCCTTTCAAGGGCTGCTGTCAATGTCAAGCCTGCTGCGGAAGGTGCGAGCCGTTCCTGTCAACGGCGACGGTGATGATGCACCGGCCTCCTTGTTGGCGTCAAGAAAGCGCACGCGGGACAACGACGGGGTGGCCGAGACCGCTAACCTCGCCTCTGCGGAAGAGGAGCGCGGCGCCAGCACAAACAGCTGGGCGATGATCCGCGAAGCGGGACTGCGGCGGCTGTTCGGCGAAGGCGTGCCGCCCATGCCATCGGCCGTGTTGGCCGCCGAGGCGCGCAAGCCCATAGACACCGCTGCAACGGGGCAGGCTTCAGTGCCGCTTACGTCTGCAGAGGGATGGGCCGCCATGCAGCTGCAGATAACCCAACGTGATGTGCTATTTGCCTTGCAGAAAGTATGTGCCACTAGTGCTCTCTAGACGCATGTTTGGCACCTGTACCGCCACTACTTCAACTGCCACTGTTTCTGTCGATACTACTCCCCTGCTGTGATAAACAAAGTAACTACTCTTTCGCCTCTCCTACGACAGCTGCGGTCGTGATCATATTTATTTTTATCTATGTTCCGGCATCTAACCTGTCCTCTGCACTGGTTGTGGACGTGCCTGTTCCGCTCTGTCTTACCCTGCGCCACCAACACGGCAAGCACGCTTTTTAAAGCGGCCTCTCGTCCTCTCCGCGATCCCAGCGCCATCTCTTTCTATCGCTCTTTCCTCTGCCAATCTTCTCTTCATCATTGTGCTGCCACGCCATAGCTCTTCAGGAAGTTGCCGTGCAAATTTTCTCCGCTGCACCTTTTTTTTTCTTTATTATTTGAAAGAAGACATCAAATGTCTCACAAAGCCATCGATGCCGTCTGCACGATGGCGACGCGGGAGTGTGCGGAGGAACTCACCCTTTTCCATCGAGCCCTGCGAACCTTTCACCCGACGCTACCGCTTTTTCTCGGCTGCACGGCTGAGATGCGCGATGCGGCGTCGCCAGCACTCGCAAACGCAATGCAAGCGCTACACAGCGACGTGAACGTAAGCTGGGTGCCCTGTTTGGATGCCTACGGTCCGTCCATCTCGCGCAAGAAGATGGAACGTGAGGCTGGCGTTTGGTACGCGGCGCGGCACACAGACTTCATGATGGAGAAGACCCACCTCATGGAGCTGGCGATGAGAAACGCACACGCGGCCACGTCCACCTCCACAGCGCCGGTGGTGGCCTTCCTGGACTGCGACATCACGTTACTGCGCGCACTGCCGACGGTGCCCTCAACCGCCGCCGTTGCGCTTTCCCCGCACGAGATGCGCCTGGAAGACGAAGCGCTTTTTGGCCGCTACAACGGCGGCTACGTCATCGCCAGCAGCCCCGAGGTGCTGTGGGAGTGGCGACGTGCAACGTCAAACTCGCGCTACTTTGACCAGGCATCGCTTGAGCACGTTGCGGAGCTCTTTGGCCGCCGCGCGCAGCTGCACTGCCTTGACGCGCAGCACAACTACGGCTTCTGGCGACTGCTGCAACCACGGCGAGGGAGCGCCTTTGACGAAGCCAAACGCTTCTCCGTCGCTGCGCTGCCTTTGTCAAAAGCCCCAAAGGCGAGCGCGCTGACGATCCAATACGACAGTCACCCGCTTTGCTCTCTTCACACCCACTTCTTCCTTCACGGCAACAGCATCCCGCGCGACGTTCGCCTCTTCAATGATCTGCTGCGGCGGTGGATCGGCAGGTGCGCCTCCGCTGACGCCGGCCAGGCTCAGAACATCGAATACGCAGCCGCCCTCGCACCAATTATCAACGCTAAAAAAGGATCGCCATAAAAATAAAAGAAAACCCAACGCCAAAAAATAAAAAAATGCATTTTACATCGCACCCTTTGGGGCCTCTTATGCGGGGAGGCCTGTCCTTGTTCCTCTCTCGGGGCGGGAGGCAGGGTGCTGGGCGCGGCATATGCACCCCGGACCCAGGAGCCCTTTCCCAAAAACGACACATATCCTCCCTCATGTCCCACCCAGCCCATCTCACAGGCCCCATTGCCTCCTACATCGGCCCCAGACTAAGAGGGGTGGCGGATCCCATCGACAGCGCGACAGGGAAAAGAGCCATAACACCCAGAAACCTATGCCCGCCGCCAGAGGGCAAAAAAACCGCCAAGGCAGGGCATGTACCCATAAGAGCCACCGTGCCTCTCTGTATATAATTCCCTTTAAACAAGACTCCCTGCACCAGAACGCGAGCGAGAACGATGAGAAGAAGCCTCCACCAAACCCGCTAGTGGATCAAACGAGGTCGGATAAAAGACTACCACGAGCACGCGGTCGGCAGAAAAACAAAAGTCATCTAATCAACTTTTTTTCTGCACTACCGTGCCCCCGAAAGACAAGCATCAAACGAAAAGTGAAGAAAACTTTTGAAGAAAAAAACGACCAACCGACCAGAGAAGAAACAAACTGTGATTTTCATACCAAGGGAATTTTAAAACAGGTAGCTGTCGCTGGGCTACCTCGGGGTTAGGGAAATTAATCGAGTGGAAGACGAAAAAAACGGAGCGGACCCCACCCAAAAACAGACTGGAATTATTATTTTTTTTCATAGAGCTTGAACAAAAGTCTTAACCACGAAAAATAAGTTAAACAACGCATGTCACCCTACTGAGCTCACAACTTTGCAACAGCATAGATGGGTACTCCTGGTGCCCGTGCAACTCTCCCTATCCCCGCACCAGTATCTTGCCGCATTTGACTTTGAAGTCACGCACGAGCGCCTTTGGGCTATTTAGAGCGGGCCCATTGACTGCACACCCAAGAAGAATCTAGGGTGAAGGAGTCCCTTTGTTGAAGCCGGAAACGATGCGCCAGGACAAACCTTTCGCCTCACCACCGTTTTTGTTTGCCTTTTCTTCCCTTGAAGCGAGAGGATTTCGATGTCCACTGCTAGAGTGTACTGGACCCAGCTATAAGCGACCTACGCCTCAGCGGCTGCGCAAAACGGTACCAGGAAGGTATCGGATAATGAATGTCTCACCACAGCGGTGGCCGTAGCTGTCCCTTGGCCCTCACGGGGCTTCGCTGGATTCTCGGAAAATCACTTCCGAGGAAACCGCCAAGGTTGCACTCCCTTTTGCAATGGGTGACGGACATGGCGTCCGTAAATCTTCAGTAGCGGCGGCCAGCCACGACCCGTGCCGCTACCCAGGTGCGCCAGGCGACGTCCCTCGTAGTGATACGACGGGGGTAGGAAGCCGCACCATCGGTATTCTGAGCGGACTGAACCACCTTACCACGACCATGCGCGGCCAGAAAACCTGGTATGAGGGAGAGGCGTTGCCATGCCAAGGCCCGCTTTCGCGACCACCATGCCTTGTTCGCATCCCTCGGCAAGTGCTCTAAGGGGCGCCACTAACTCCCAGGAGGTCTACTCCCCTGTCCGCCAGTATACCCTCATCGCAACTTAAAGGAGCGCCCGGTACCACGGAGTCCAGGTCGTTG
>JASAOD010001842.1:0-44757 GCA_030849845.1 Crithidia brevicula | reverse complement strand
CAGCAGGGAGAGGATCTTGAAGCGCTGCGTGGAGACGTCGATGTCCTCGCCGAGCACCACGTAGAAGTGGCCCTCCTCCATGTTCTGGTGAGGCAGCGTGTAGGTGATCTTCTGACGCCGGCGTGGTGGCGCTGCCTTGGCGGCGTCCTGTGGGTTTTGGTCTGTCGTGACGGACGTCTCATGGTCGCGCTTGCTGCCGGAGCGGCGGCCATTGCCCTCCTCGCCACGGCTATCCCTGCCTGGCATCAAGGGCCGCGTCGTCGCCGACGTCGTGCCACTGCCACTGCCACTGGTGGTGGTGGTGGCCGTGGTCGTGGTGGTCATCATCGTGGCCATGTACGTCGACTTGGAGAGGGCCATGTCGGGCTTGCGCAAGATCGGTGCCCCCGCTGTCGTGGTGTAGGCATTGCTGTTGATGTTCGTGACAGGGGCTAGGCGGCTATGCAGAGAGGCCATGGTGAAGAACAGAGAAATAAATAAAAGTAAGTCTAATAGGGAGAAGAAAAAAAAAAAGGACTTGAAGCAAATCTAAAAGGCTTTCAGGTTGGTTCTCTGAGAGGGGAAAATAACAAAATAACAAAAAGACGAGAGTCAACAAAGAGAACGAAGGGTGTCCCGGGAAAGAGAATAGGTTCCAATAATGGCAGGCTCAAAGGGGGAAGAAGCACAACAGCAACAACAAAAAAAACCCTGCAGTTGCTCTGACAAGTACTAGAGAAAAAAAGTAAAAGTAAAAGTAAAAGGAAAGAAAGATCTAAAAAAGTGTGGCTTTGCTTGTGTCTAGAAGGGCAAGAAAGGCTCGTACAAGGATGGAGAGGAAGGATATGTATGTAAACGACAGAGGTGTAGGCTCAAGCTCAAAAAGCGCGCGCACACACACAGGCAAAAGAAAATGTATGCGGGTATTGCTATTGGTATATAGATAGATGAGCAGTGACACAGAAACAAGAGAGAAGCCCCTGAAAACCACAACAACAGAAAGTAATGATCTAAAAAAAAAAATTTAAAATAAAATTATGTCACGCTTGCGTACTCATGTATATATACAAACAACCAACAAATAACGGCAGAAAATAACACACAAGCGCCCTTGAATCTTTATCAGTAGTTTAATACTCAATTCTGAAATGTCAATGTTATATATTTTTTTTTCTGACTCTCGGCGATTAAAAAAAAGGGCTGAAGGACACGGGTCTAGATGCGAGAGTTTGGAATGTGTGCGGTGCCACGGGCTTTTTATGTTTCCAAAGAGAATACGAAGAGAGAGGAAAAGTCTAACAACGAGCGATCAACCTTGAATGAAGCTCTTTTTACACCCATTTCACAGGAGCGTCAATTGCAAGACAAAAAAAACACCACGCATGTAATTCAAAAAGAGAAGATCAAAGAGGGTGGAAAGAGAGGAAATAACGCGATGGAGCGAGCGGATGATTTGACTTTCATCCGTGGGTGATGGCATTCCTCTCTTAAAGGCACATGTGCTACGACATAACAAACCATGAGCACATGTAGAAAAACAAGCGAGCATCAGATTGTAAAGCATTTTCTCTCGATTTTTCTGCGGCGCTGAGTCCTATCTTGTTCTTTTTTTTTTTTGCGCCTCAGATGGAGCAGCACGCTTTAAAAGCTCAAGTCTCTCTCAGGCAGGTAACGAAGGCGAGTGGGGGCAAACGCCACTGGCGATATCTGGCACGTAACACCGAACCTTCTTTGTATATACATGAGAGAGCCTACTGCCTGTCGCAGAGCAGCTCCATTTAACGGCCAACTGTTAAAAAACAAAAAACGTCGAGACGGGTATCGATCTTGACGTCATACAAGCACGCATTCTTTATTTTTTCTTTGTTACTGGTACACCTTCCCACGGGTTGAAATACAGAGGAAAAACAAAAGAAAACACGGAAAAAACAAAACAAAAACGAAGAGCATCTAGATCAAATCAGAAACCTAAATATGCACGCACAGCTTCATGTACACACACAGACAAAGGCGTGCGACAGAGGAAGAATAACATAAAAGTTACCTTACGCACTGAAGGTGTGTGTTGAACAATGAAAAAAGAGCGGACTTCTCTGAGACCTCGCGCAAGAAAGCACGCTGAGAGGAAGAGAAACGCAAAACCTGAAAACATAGAAGAAGGCCGTACGTCCCTCCTTCACGAGAGAAAAAGGCATCGCACATTTACAACGGACACGCATGCCAACACGTAGCTGCTCTCGTTTGCTGCCCCCCCCCCCCCCCAACCATGAAGGCCACCCTTTTCTAGAAGCGTAAAAACGCCCCCTTAAATGAATTGGGCATCTCCAAAAAGAAAAAAAAGAAAAAGAAAACCAACAAACATAAAAGCTAAAAGCTGAGCGTTGTATCTTTAACCAGTACTTCTTTCTTCTTTTTTTTTTCCTTCGTTCACTCTCGTAGTTCCTTCAGCTATGAGGAGGAAGACAACTGCGCAGTATTTCTTGTTCTGTTATTTGTATGGTTTTTTATTAAAGGCCTCTCAACAGTGATCAAAAGGGCCTTTCACGACAAAACAGGTGGCTGAGTGATGCTACGGTGCCGTGAGAGACGTCGCAGAGAGCACGGTTCTTCTTTGCTTTTTTTTTTTTGGATTCCAAACCCGATAAAAAAAGGAAATGCTTCTTGTCGAGGTCACTCATACGCCCAGATACATGAAACGGAGCAATCGTAGTGTCATTTTCCACAAAGCAGCGATAGCACGCACACACAAAAGTAAAAAAAAAAAAATCGGAATTGATACTGACGCGAAAAGGAAAAACAGAAAAGAAATGGAGATGAAATCCAAAAAAGACGAAATTTGAGAAGATCTATTTTTTCCTGTGAAACCAGAACCACGGGGAGAAAAGAAAAATAGAAAAAAAACTTCGTTAGTTGACACCCCGGAACAGTTGTGCGGCGGGTGATCCCTACATGCCGCGCCGCGAAGATGCTTGAGGAAAGGTGGCGAGCAAGTAGAGAATCAGGCCCACGATCTAAGAACGAAGAGCGGCGATGACGAGCAGCCGAGAGAGGCACATCGACTTTGCGCTTAGGACACACACACACACACACACACGCACACAAACGCATCCCTCTAAACAGACCTGGCGCGTAAGAGCCGTAAATCTTACGGTCGCCGCTGTGCCGATGTGTGTGCTGGCCACGGAACGAAGCGCCTGCAATATAGGGAAAACAAATACAAAAAATAAACTCAAATAAACACACAAATGAAACAAATGAGGTATCTCGTTAATCTATGAGTTGGGCATCACATGATCGGAGGAGGACGCAGCGTGGGGCGGTTGTCGGGGTGGCTGGACGACTGGCGCGACTCGGGGAAGTACTTGGCGACGTAGGGGTGCGTCGCCATCTGGCGCGCGCTCAGCCGCTTCTGGCGGTCGTAGTGCAGCAGGCCGTAGATGAGGTCGCACAGCAGGTCGTCGCGGACCATGTCGCGCACCGGACGCGCACGTGCGATGCGGGCGAGGTGCTTGGGGTCGGTGCAGGGCCGCAGCTGGCCCGCGGAGTTGTACAGCAGCCGCGCCTCCTCGGTGCCGCAGCGGCCGGCCCACTCACTGGGCAGGCGGCCCAGCGTCTTCTCCATCAGGTGCAGGTGCTCCAGGTTGTCGTGCGTGTCGTACAGCAGCTTGCCGACGTAGAGCTCGTAGATGATGCAGCCCATGGACCACATGTCCGTCGAGTACATCCAGCCCAGGCCCAGAATGACCTCGGGGCTGCGGTAGTGGCGGGTGGAGACAATGGCGGTGCGGCTGTGGCGCTCGTCGCAGCAGCCACCAAGGTCGCAGATGCGCACACGGCACGGGTCCGGCGGCACCTGGCGGTTTGTCACAGGGTCCACGGCGCTGTCTGTTGTCTCCATGAGGATGTTCTCCGGCTTCAGATCCGTGTGCATGAGGTGCAGCTCGCTGTGGAAGTAGTCGAGGGCGACACCGGTCTGGAAGACGATCTGCGCGAGATGGCGGTGGTTGAAGGGGCCGTGCTTCATGATCCAGTCCAGCAGGCAGGGGCCGTACTTGGGCATGACGATGCACATGTGCCCGCTGTCGTTCTGGAAGTAGCGCTGGATCTTCATGAGAGGGAAGCGGTCGGCGGGGTCGGCCTGGCGCACCTTCTCCATGAACTGGATCTCGATCTTGGCGTCGCGGGTGTACTTGGGGACGTTGCGGACGATCTTGACGGCGCAGTACTCCTTGCGCTTGCGGTCCCAGGACTCGACGACCTTGCCGAAGGTGCCCTCGCCCAGCAGGGAGAGGATCTTGAAGCGCTGCGTGGAGACGTCGATGTCCTCGCCGAGCACCACGTAGAAGTGGCCCTCCTCCATGTTCTGGTGAGGCAGTGCGTAGGTCACTTTCTTCTTCTTTGCCGGGGGTGCGGCAACCTCCACCACCTGATTCGGTGCTGTGTTCGGCAGCACATCGCCGTTACGTGCCCGTTGCTGCACGTTGTCGGTGGTGGAGGCCTCGTCGAAGGTGCGCTTGCTGCCTGATCGCCTCGCGCTGTTTTGACTCTCCGACATTTGCTTCACATGGTCAAGCGCTTTGTTCGGCAGCGCGCCAGAGGCCGAGGCGGCGGCATTGACCTGCGTGAGGGAATAGGTCTGGAGCCCAGACCGCGTCTGTGCAGCTGCTGCAGATGACTCCATCGTACTTTGTATGCTCCTTTGGATTGAGCTATGCGAAGAATGTTTGTTATCTCTCGACTAACGGCAGTCGCAAGCAGCGATGACAGCAGATGTTGCTCGTGTAATAGTCGGTTTGAGAAAGAGAAGAAAAGGTAGAGCAAGGGAAGAAGGAGGTGATGGTATAAAGAAACAAAGAAACAAAAAATAAACGAACGACCAAACAGGCAAGAGAATATATATATATATATAGAGGTTTTTTTTTTTTTTATGGTACAAGTGTGAGAAGGAGATGGGTGTACAAGTAATGGGAGGGGTACAAAGGTTTCCAAAATAGAAGCCAAATGAGTTGTGCGGGGAAAAGTCAAAGGTCTAAAGTCGCCAATAAAATTGAAGAAACAAAAACAATGCACACGCCGTGAGATGAAAAGGAGACGAGGGGAAGCAGCTGCGAGAAGAGAAACGGAAGAGGCAAGCCGAGAGACAGGATTCGGCTGTGGTAGCACAAGCGAATTCGCTGTCAGTGGTAAAACGGGAAATAGGGGAAAGCAAAAGCCCACTTCTTGTGTCTCTCTTTTTATGTATATATATAGATCTTGTTGCTTAAAAGGCTTGCGTACCTGTGCAGCAAGGAGCTGTTTGTGCTGTTGCATGAAGCAGGAAGCGGTAAGTAGAAAACAGAGGTGGAAGGGGCAGATAAGGATGGTGGGACAAGGAGGGGGACGGTGATCGACGCCCGTGAACACTTCATGAAGTTCATCGCGGTCACGAGTCCGCGCTGCGACGATCTTCTCTTGAGAGTGACTGACGAGCACGACACGCAAACGCGCAGAAGAAACACAAGCCAACCAGCAACGAAAACAACAACAGAGCTTCAGGACAGGCTAGGGAAAAACGTTGTCTGCTTAAAGAAGAAAAACTTCCATCTTTTTCGATGCGCGTAGCAGTCGCATGGCTCTTTTCTGAACATGAATTCACGTTGCAAATCTTTTTTTTTTTTTAGGTATATAAAGGAAGCAGTGACCAGTTGAAACAACGTAAGTATGCAACAAAGCACGCCACAATAACCCGTCATATATATATGAAAGAGGAGGATTGAGGTCGCCACGCACGTGAAGTCTGTCCTTCGCAGCAACAACAACCAAGCACACAAACGCGGATATAGCCGACAGGGAATCTCTGTGCTATTGCGCTGCCACCGGCAGATCCCAATGATCAGCCTCCTCGCCTCGCTCGGAGCTATCCACGTACAACACATCACAGAACTCGTTCACCACTGTGTGCAGCAGCAGCCGTGTCGGCACCACGCGCACCGGCCACGTCGCGTACGACGACAGCACCTCCATCAAGCTCAGCCTGTCTAGCACTTCGTAGGCCTGCAGAAGCTGCACCTCGGACTCGGTGACCGGCATCGCTGTTGCCGCACGTGAGCCCCCGCTATACGGACTGGTGTCCGAGCGGTCCTCCGGGGTGTCAGTCAAATTCGACGGACTCGGTCGCGCACCGCCGGCCGCTGACGCCGCAGACACGCTGAAGGGACTCGCTGCCAACCGCGTGTGCACTGCGGTGAAAACGGCGGATGAGGCGACAGGGCCGCCGGTGGTTGTGTTGGTGTTGTTAGTGCCGTCCGCAGCGCTGGTGGGGGCACGCAGGGCGGCGACGAAGGCAGCGGCCGATTCGCTGGTGAAGCCCGCGTTACGCAGCTGGTGCACGTACTGCAGGTTGGCGAGCAGCGGCGGCAGTCGGCGCAGGTTGCGCTCTAGCAGGCGGACCAGCGTGTCCACCTCGACCCCGCGGCGTCCCCAGCTCAGGGCAATAAGATGGTGAAGGACGTACTGCAGCAGCACTTCCGTTGGGAGCGTACGCTCCCCGTCCAAGAGGTTGCTCACACCAGCGAATGGGAAGCCGCTTGTCGTGGCACCGATGCTGTTTGTGTTGTTGCTGTTACTACCTTGTTGCTGCGGTGGTGGTGGTGCGGCTGATTTACAGTCCTGCACCGGAGGCTCGTCTCCATCCGCCGCCTTCACGGCTGCCACGGTCGGCGTCGCACTGTCAAAGAGCAGGTTCACGTTCGTCAAGGGGCTGGTGGCGGTGTGTAGGGGAAGCTGGCGTCGGCCATAGCGGAGGGAGCGCGGACGCACATCGGCGCTGCTGCTTAGTTTGGACAGCGCTGTGCTCGAGGCCAGCGGCGAGGAGGCCCGCAGTTCTGCATTTCGCATCGGCACGGACTGGGTAGCGGTGGCCACGGGGATGCTGCGGGTGAACGGTGGGGAGACAGCGGTGAGACCTGAGTTCCCTTCTGGTGCCCCTGAGACAGCTGCAGCCGAGGACGACATGGATATGGCCGCGGATTTGTTCACGACGGTGCTTGTCGCTGCGGCCTCTGACACCGTGTCCTCGGCGCTGGGCGAGGTGGACGCGTAGAAGTGACGCTCAAGCTGCGCAGCCGAGGCGACTCCTGCTCCCGGAGGGAACGAAGAGAGAGACGTTCCTTTGACGGGGAATGACTGCTGCTGCTGCTGCTGCTCAGCTGCCTGCTCAAAGCGTGTTAAGAGACTCTGCTGGGACCGCGAGTAGGCCAGGCGGCACCGGATCGCCTCGGAGCAGCGATGAAGGTAGTCGACTGCTCCAGCTGGGATATCGCCACACTGCAGCAGCGTGTGTCCTTGCTCCTCCCCCGCAACTGGCCGCGAGGCAGCAGCTGCCGCCGCTGTCGAAGCCTCCTGGGAGCTGGCCTGCGTTCGCGAGATCATCAGCAGCTCGCGCCGCTCCGGCTCCACGAGAGAGCTGGTGTTATGCACGGGCACCACAATGGGCACGCCCGCCGCAGAGGCGCTGCCGTGGGCCGTCAGCTGCTGACGCTGCGGCCCGCCGCCCCCCGCGTTGGTGCGGCTGCTGTGATACGACATGCGCTCAAAGATTTCAAACGGTGACACCCCATAGGCTGCCGTGACCGGCGTGACGAACATGTGCGGCCGTATAAACCACGGCTGCAGCGAGTGCAGAAGGCCGCTGCTGCCGCCCCCGCGCTGACCCACCACCGAGCTGCCACCGCTGATACTGTAGCTACTCTGCATCAACGAGGACAGATCGACGTGATCGCGCATGCGGCGGGCGTGACGGGCACATATGCAAACACTCGCGTCCAGCGAAGGGAAGTCGAGCTGGATCGCAGGCGTCCTTGGCGTACGGCGAGTGGCGTTCATGACGTAGTAGCCAACACTGTAGCCTCCGTTGGCCGCGGTGGTCCAGCACTGCGGGTGTGAGGCGAGTTGTTCGCAAAGCGGGCAGGCAGAGCCCCAGGCGCAGTAGACGGAGAGCTGCGCGGTGGGCGGCTGTGGTAGAATGTTGGTGTTCGGCGCGCTGCACGCGACACCGCCACCGCCCGCGCTCCCGCGCTGCGACGGCGCACCTCTGCCCTGTGTGTGTGTCGCGTAGGAGAGAGGTGGAGAGGATGCTGAGCTGGTGGAGTGTGTGGAGGACTGCTGCTGCTGCTGCTGAGGCTGGGACGCGTTCACGGACCGCTCGTGCCCGGCGGAGCCCGTGTCGAGGTGTCGGCCGGCGTGGTACGACGCTCGGCCAGCGCTCATGTCCGTCTCAGACGATCGCGGCGTCCTGGCCATCACGCCAATTCCTGACGTCGGTGCTCCTGCCGCTCCTGCTGCTGCTGTTGCTCCCGTGGTAGCGTTGGTGATGGTGTTGCACGTGCTGGGCGTGTTTGACATCGTCTCCACATCCGTGCCGCCGTATCGGGTTCCGTCTAAACCTGCGCCGTGACCACCGCTCCCTCCTCCTGCTCCTAAGTCGTTGAAGGATGTAACGGAGGCTGACGTCGGCACGCATTGCTGCTGCTGTTGCTGTGGAAGCTGCGTGTCAACGACACGTTCCAGCATGTGCAGGACCAACGCCGCCGGAACCGTATCCAGGTCCTTCACTGCCTCAAGGGGGTCCTCAGCCGGTTCAGCAGCAGTGTTGGTGGCGGGCGCGGCGGCCTTGTCGAGAGGCGACGTCTTGCAGTGAGACTCCCCCATGGCGACCGTCGTTGCCTCGGAGCTGATCCAGCTGCTGTCGTGGTGCGGCGTCGCGCCTCTCCGCTCCTGGGCTTCCTCAAAAGGCCCCGCGCCGTCACTCGCCGCCTCCATGAGCGACGGGGCTTGGGTGTAGGAGCGCTGATGGTAATGGTGGTGGTGGTCTTTGCGCCGGCTATGACGCGACGCCACGCCTTCGACAGCACGCTGCCGTCGCCGCTCCGCCCGCAGACGATGTCGACGGCGCCGGTCCACGGTGGCGGCCACGTAGTCGGCCGAGGTCACCTCGCCGTGGGTGAAGCAGACCCACATCTCCGACGCCACCGAGATGGCGCCGTGCACGCGCAAGAAGTCGATGATCTCCATCGCGAGGAAGTCAAGACCGGCAGCGGTGGTCGCCGCAGCCGCCGCCACAGCAGACGACGACGACGCGTCCTCTTCGACGGCGTCGCGGCTTGACCTACCGGGGCCGTAGTTGACGGCGGGGTAGCTGCTGGCGCTCCTTGTGTTGGCGCCAGAGAAGTTCACGCTGCCCGCGAGAGCTGTGGGGGTGGCCGTACTGTTGTTGTTACCTGTCGTGGAGGTTGCTGCTGCTGCTGCTGCGGCGGCGGCGCGAGCGTGGCGGCGTTGCACGGCTTCCAGCAGCGTCAGCTCGATGCTGCGGTACAGCGAGCCGGCACGTCGCGGGGAGGGCAGGGCGAGCAGCAGCGCGTACACGGTGGATAGCGGGATGAGCTTGGCGTACCGACGGCCCATCATGTCCACGTAGCCACGCTGCAGCTCCTCGGTAAACTGGCTTTCCTCGACGGTAACGACACTGCAGGGGTGAATGCGGGAGTAGGCGGAACGCATCGTCTGCACCTGCTCCAGCCGTTCCTGCCCTGTGAGGTGGCCCATGGGCAGCAGCAGCATTTGATTTACAAGAATAGCATCCGGCAAGGTATCGAGGGCCTCGCCTGGCGTGGCCGTCACCCACGACTGTGGCTGCGGTTGTTGCTGCTGAGGGCTCGAGCCCACATTCGAGTACCGACGGAAGGGATCGCGTGGCGCCGACAGGGCACCAGGACGGGCCCGACCACCAGCCGCCGCTGCTGCCATGCCACTGACTCGTTGTGCATCGCCCACGCTTCCGTCTACGCCGAAGAATCTGCGGCACTCTATTCTCGACACACGCTTGCTCAGGGCGTTTCTGCCGCTACCCCAACTGCCGGTCCGAGCATAACTGGTGCCACTGCTGCCCTCGCCGGTGCGGCAGGTGCGATTCCACAAGTCGATGCACTGCGCCACTTGCTGCACCTCTGACGCAAGCCGCACGTAGGCGGCGAGTTGCTGATAGAGCGAGTAGGCGGTGGATCCCAGAGGCCCAACCCGGCGACGCTGTCCGCCTCCGCTGAACGAAGGAGGAGAGGCCGCCCGTGTGGAGGGCGGGACACCGAGAGGACCACCGGTGGCTCTCTGCGCGTCCCGTCTCGCGTCTTCGAGCTCCGCGTCGTAGTCGGGATCCAACCAGGCGTTCGTGGCGCCGCTTATGCCGCTATTGCTGCTGCTCTTGCCGTTCGCCGCCTCGATTGGCGACGCGTCACGATGAGCAGAAGTTGTGGCGCTGGTTGCCGCGTGTCCGCTGTGTGAGCTCGTGCGATGTGCGCTTGACGGTGTGTTGTGAAGGGGACCGACCGGTGCGTTGGCGTTCGCCGGCTTGCCACCTCGTACGGCGGGACGGGGAGGGGCAAAGAGGTAGTCGTACTCGCTACTTGCCCTGACGCGATCCTTGTCGTTATCTTCGAGGAGAGAGGTCTCCGCCGCACCACCATCTCTTCCCACTTTTCGTGTGGGAGACGGGGAATGAGTGTGCCGTGCAGTGGTCAAGAGGCGCTGCGATGGCTCAGAAGAGGGATGCTGCTGGCGTTGCGTGTCCACTGCTGCAGCCGCACTAGCCACCGCCGCCGCACCTCCGACTTCCCAGTGGTTTGTCAGCGCCTCCATGCGGTCCAGCTCGTTGGACACGTAGCGGCAGCGCTGCTCCTCCCGGCACAGAATGTTCACGAAGCACTGCGTAAAGTTCGCGATCGCGCCGGAGTCGGTGTCGGGCTGCTTCATCGCAACGACGAGCAGCGCGGGGGTGGCGCGGGGCGGCGGGCGTTGAGGATCCCACGCAGATGCCGTGTACGCGTTGCCCGCCACCAGCGCCGGCGTTACCGCTGCCACGGCAGAGGAGGATGCGGACGTGGCCAGCGTCAGCGGAAAGACAAGAAAGGTGCAGTTCACCATGTTGATGGTCGTGCATCCGTTCAGCGCACCCCGCAGAAGGTGCATGAGGACGCTCGTTGCAATACCGACGCAGGTGGCTGCCCCTGTGGTGTTCTGTTGTTGCTGCTGCTGCTGCTGCTGTTGGGCGGCCGTACGGTTGTTGGCGGAGTTGCTCGACTTGCTGCCACGTAATGCTGATGCTGCTGCTGAGGTGGAGGTGCCAGCTGAATTGGGTGAGCTGGCGGACGCTTGACGACGCGTGCTGCCTGTTGAGGTGTTCTGGACCTGCGTCGTGGGCCCTGCAGAGGCACCATGGCCTCCACCACTGCCCTGACCACTCCCTTTGACATGCGGTCCTCGTCGATTCTCGAGTGTGGCGCCGCCCCCGCTGCTGGGCGACCCAGTTCGATGCCCATGCGCGCTGCCAGACAAGGAGAGCCCCGCCCCGCTGACGGCCAGGTTGTCGTTGACAAGCGTGTAGGCAGACATCGGTCGCCGCATCCCTCGCTGCGGAGCCACACCGCTTGTGCTGGTTGTTGACGAAGACGATGCACCGCCGGTGGAGTCAGCGGCTGCCCCGCTACCAGAACTGAGCGCCACGTGTGGAGAGCTCCCTCGATGATCTTTCACATCCGCCGCCATCGTCACGTGAACGTGCGGCGACTTCTTCTTCATCTTGTTGCCTCCACCTGTGGCACCGGCGGGGGCGGCCGCTACGCTGTCTGGGTGCAGCGTTCCTCTCCCACTGCGCGTGCTTGCCTCTCCACCACCACCATTACCAACAGCGCTGTTGCGGCGATGACGGTCCCGCGACGCCGTAGCGGAGGTGCTGGCATTGGCTGCTTCACCTCTTCCACCTGCATTTGTACTGCTGCTGTTGTTGTTGTTGTTGTTGCTCGTGCTGTTTTCGTTTGTCGTGCTGTTATTGGTGTTGCTCGTTTTTTTTGAGGCGGCGTCGGCGGCGGCGGCGCCACCGCTGCTGCCGCCCGTGTTGCCGGCTGTCGCCACGTCCACGACGAAGGGGTCGGTGTCGGGATAGCGAAAGAGCAGTTTTTCCTTTGCAAAGAGGAAGACCGCAATGGAGGTTTCACTGGTGCTGTCACCGAGGCTCTTCTTGATGGCCGAGGACGGAGCGGGCGAGGGTGGCGAAGTTGCGTTGCCGGAGGGCGAGGGTCCCACGCTGGGTGGCGGTGTAGGGAACCCTGCAGGCATCTTTGCAATTTTTTTTTTTTGTGCTGTGCAGGGGAATCAACAAGAGAGGAAAGTATCGATAGTGATGTTAATGTGAGAAAGAAAAGAAAAGAAAAAAGGACGACTGTATTTGACGTCGGCGAGAGCACTGCAGTAGCTACAAACGGTTCTCTTACGTTTTTTTTTTCTAGATCAAGGACGTGGCGGAAAGAGGAGGTGGAATGCGAAAGGTGTATTGGTTCTTATGCCTAGAGAAGCTAGACGAATAAAGATGCGAAGGGAAGCGGCGAGGAAAGCACCGTTGCAAGTGCGTGTGTGCGTGTGTCTCCTCATCACGGACGTCTGGCATACTTTGAGGCGGAGCTTCAAGTGCGACATGATTGCGAGAGAACAAAAAAAAGACCTGCACCATTCTCTTTCCATAATGAAAGTGGCACACACGCACGCGCATATGTATATAAACACACACACACGCAAAAAAAAGGCTCTTTGCGCGTCTGCCGAACTTTATTTGGATAAAGAAATGACAACGCGTCTCACTGAAGAGAAATAGACTCAAATTTCAAATTTCTTCAGAGTCGCCATCTCTCTGTTTTATATATATATTTCTTATTTAAAAGAGAAAAGAGCGAGAGAAGAGAGTAAAGAACGAACGAAGGGGCAATCCCTGCGGTAGGGATCACGTCTAAACAAGTCAAATTTGTCTTCGAGTCTCCTTTCGCTATCTTAGTTTTTCCTCAGTAGGGTTCTCTGCGTTCCATATTAGCGACACGCCGGAGGGAGAAACAACAACAGCAACAACAACAAGAAGGGAAAGAAGAAAACCTGAACAAACAAAAGAAAGAAGGAGCTGGCCGTAAGAAAGAGAAAAAACAGCGCAGGGTGCCCTCTACCATCTGCGCACGCAGGCTTCCACGGAGAAGCTTTGCACAGTGAGTATATATATCTACATATATCTTGAGGGCTTATCCTCGCCTGCTTTTTGTCCTCTAGACCGTCTCTCCTGTCGCTGTCCAGTTACCGTCTGCTGCGGTGGACCGTGCCGTGTGCTCTGAACCTTAAAAAGACAAGGACAAGAAGCACATATATATATAACCGAAACCGAAAAAACAACGTAGGAGAAGAAGAGAGAAAATATTTTGTATGTAGCTGAGTACGGTGCATCGAGCACTTGTAGATTCAGTCTTCGCGCTCCATGAACACGGCGTGATCGCCGTAGTCGTCCAGCACACGGACGGTCTCCTCCGGTAGGGCCTTCCGCGCCACCTCGCGAAACCCATGCCGGGCCCAGTAGGTGCTGGCGCCAAAGACGGCGACAAGCGACATGCGCTTCAGCCGCAACTCCACGCGGGCTTCTTCAATCTTCGCCCACAGCGCCGCGGCCACGCCTAATCCGCGAAAGTCCGGGTGGACGGCGACGTCGTGGATGTAGAAGGTGTCCGCCTTGGGAGGGTGTTGAGCTGAGAGGGCACAGGGCACATCGGAAAGCGGCAGAAGGTCCGCTGCATCGGCACTCAAGGCGGCCTTGCGGTTGTCCAGCACTGGAGACGCCTCATCACCACTCTCCTCCTCCTCCTCACCATCCTCAACACCCCCGCTCTTCGTGTTGTCGCCGTCGCCGCCGTCCTCATCGCGCAGCAGCAGAGACGCGGACCGGCGCGGCATGCGACACGTGATGGCGTACCCAATCGCGCGGAGGCGGGCAATGTCTTTGACGGCCACAAGGTCCGCCATGTCCACGTGCGCGTCCTCGGGGCACGTACGCTGCAGACAGACAAAGGAGGGACAAGGCGGCTTGGCGTGGAGGCGCTTCGCGTAGCCAGCCACGCCCTCGCGGTAGGACTCCGGGTAGCTGGCCGCCTCCACGGGCTCCAGCAGCGCAAGAAGGGCGTCGGTGAGAGGCACGATGGTGAAAGCAGCGGAGGTGGTGGTGGTAATGGGGAGGTGTCCACGGCGGGTGCGACGCTGCGTCCCCGTCGCTTCAGAGAGGGAAGAGGGCACGTTGATCATCCTTACTTCTTTGGGGGAAAAAAACAAAACTGTTCAGACGTTTGAAAGCGAGAAAATAGATAAAACTAGAAACAAATTCGAGAAAGAGATGGGGAAAGAGGACGCGCCTGAACAACAACAATAAAAAACAAATGGGGTTTTAACACACATAAAAGTTGAGAAGCTGAGACGGAAGAGCGGAGCAAGAAACGTTCACTGTTGTTCTTTGGATTCGTGGTATCCTGTATCAGCGGTGGGAAAAAAAAAACAAGAACACAAACACGAGCGAGTCAAAAACAAAATACAAAAATCCAAGAAGTATGTGCAGCAAGGCAAGGCTCAAGAATAATTGTAGAGAAGATAGGTGAAAGTGTGAAACATGCAAGTGAGGGAGACTCTCCTTTCTCCAACGATGCTACCAGGTACATGCACTTGCGGGGGAGAAAAAAATAAAAGTTAAATTCAAGTTTAAAAAAAAAAAATTCGTCGAGAACTAACTCAAGAGAGATCGCTTTACAATATGGGGTGAACACTCACAGGAGTCGAGACAACGAACTAACAAGCGTGTGTTCTGGGAACCGGCGGTACCTTATGCACAAGGAGAAAAAAAAAGAGCAAAAAAAAACCCTCACAGCGATGCCTTAGTTAGTCATTCGAAAGTGCTCTGGCATCGAGAAGTCTATGAACGAACACAGGCAAATCAAAACAAAAAAAAAACAAAAAAAAACAATACAACGGCGCCAAGCGAAGAAAGACAACAAGGAGAAAAAAGTAAATAGAGAAAAGAAAAAGAGAATGAAGACTGTGGAGAAGAGAAGGCTCGTATGAGGAAAGGATCAGAGATAAAAGGACAGCATCTTTACATTTCGCAAGCGCGCTCACGAGCACCCTCATACACACACGATGAAGAAAGAGGAGGTGAGGGAGAAGAGGAAGAGATAGTGAAGTGCTGTGGAGTGAATACATTAGCTGCAATCGCACTGGAAAGAAATTGGTGAGCCGACCACTGCTGAAAAGAAATATTCGCGGCTGCAATAGAGACAGAGAAAAAAAAAACATGAGCAGAAAAGAAAGGCTGCCGCCCCAGCACCAGCTGTGAGAAAAACAGCCTTCAGCCTCTCGCAGAAAAAGGTCTGTGCAGCTAATTGATACTTCTTTTTATTTTTCTTTTGATTAAAATATTCGGTCTGCTTTATGTCGTCGCCGCCTCAGGCAGACATCGTCAAAATCAGAATACAATCTTAAGCTGGATGACGCCCTTCACCCCACACTCACACGAAAGAGAGAGACAGAGAGAGAAGGGAGAACGCATACTTCAGGTCCCGATTAGGACCGTGCAGCGCTACACCTTCACCCCCTCTCTGTCCATTTGTGCGGGCAACAACAACAACAACGAAACATGCGCGACAGCTCTTAACTGAAGGTTCTGCCGCACACACCCAACCTCTTTTCTTCTGTCTTCTTCCTTCTCTATTTCTCTCTTCTTTTTTTTCGTTACACGATCGACTTGTGCTGCAAGGCAGCAAGGATCTCCTCTGGGCTCATCGGCTTGCCACTCTCACTGCCATTCTCGCTGCCTCGCCTCACCATCGTCGCTACCGTGTCTACCACCTGCTTGTACTTGGTCGCCATGCCGGCCAGGCGCCGCAGCTTCGTGTTCGCCTCCTCCACAAGCCGATCGCGCTGCTCCAGCGACTGGGCCGCCTCCTTGGCGGCGCGTTCCTGCGCTCTGCTCTGCTCCTCCGCCTTGGCACGCCACACATCCACCTCGCTGCGGTGCCGCGCCTCCGCCTGCTGCTGCTGCTGCAGGGCCGACTTGACTTCCTGCTCCTTCTGTTGAAGGAGGTGGCGGAGTTGCTGAAGCTGGCTGCTGCGGGCTGCCAGGTCATCTGTGAGGCGAGCAACGCGGGCAGCCTGTGAGGCAGCACCGTGACCAAAGAAGGCGGCAAGGGACGGTGACGCCGCACTGCTCTCCGCGGCCGCCGTCGCAGCGGTGGCCAGATCATCCGTTGCGTTGTTGCGCACGGGTTCGACGTCGCTCTCGCGTTGCCGCTTCACCCCACTCGCACGCTGCAGCACCTCGCTGCGAAGCGCGTCCGCTTTGGCCTCTGTAGCAGCTGCGTCCTCGTGACCATCCACGTTGCTCCTTGTGCTAAAGCCCGCGACCAGCTCCAGCACACGACGCACTTCCTTGATGCTCTGCTGCACCGTGGCCGCCATCTCGGAAGAGAGCAGCGCCGGCTGCTGGCTTGGCAGGACACCAGCGCGGCGACTGCCGTCTTCGCGGTTGGTGGACAGCGCTGACTGCACAAAGATGCGATACTCTGTTTCCGTAAACGCGTCGTCGCTGATGGCGGTGGGGTGGAAGGGCTCCACGCACTCGCCCACGTACACGGCGAGCAGCCACCGCTGCGCCGCATCGCCAGCTCCGGGGCCGCCCTTGCTGGAGGCGCCGTGCATCTGTTTTGCACCGGGCTTCGGGACCACGCCCACCACACGACCCACACGGTACTGCTGGGTCTGATCACCAGACGCGTTCGCAGAGCCCGCAGGCGATGCAGACGCCACGCCTGTCTTGGTTGCCACAGCGGCGTGATTCGTCGCCGTGCTGCTCTGTTGCTGCTGTTGCTGCTGGTTCTTCTTGGCCAGTTCGTTGGCGACCTGCACGTACTTGTTGTCTTGCAGCAGCGCAGCCGCCCGCTGGGATGGGACGAGGACGCGGACCAGCGTGTTGAGGAGGAGAGCGCGAGTGTTTGCCTCGGTGAGGACGGCGCCGATGAGCGGACCCACTGCCAAGCGGTGAGACGCCGAAGATGAGGAGGAAGGAGGAGAGGTCGATGCTGCGGTCACCGAAGCATCTTCGGAGGAGGCGCCTGGGGGAGAGGTAAAGAGAACCTGGGCTGCCAGCGTCAGTACGCCCTCCACATCTTTGCGGAAGACCTGGCAGTCCCTTGAGAGCGCGTAGCTGGCGGACATTTGTGTCTACCTTCGATCTACATTTAAGTACTTTTTATTTTCGTGTGCATTTCCAAGATGAGGAGAAACCACAACAAAAAGTGAAAGAAAGAAAAACGAAAGAAAAAAGAAAGAAACAGAGAGAGAGTAAAGGGAGAGGGATGCAGTGGTTCAGGCAGATGAGAGAGGAAGAAAGAGATGGAAATACAAAAAGAAAAAGGTAGTGTGTTGTATAGCTTCCTATTTAATAAAAAAAACTGCATTCGCTTCTTTTTTTTTTTGGTTTCTAAAGAGCACTTTGCCATAGGGGACTAATGCTGAGAGTATATCCTTGTTTCTTTTCTCTCCCTTTTTAGCGGATGCAGAACGACCGTGATGGGTATTTTTTTTTTTTTTTTCACGTTTCTGTGATGCATGTTGGTATCGATTACAACGTTACCGAATCTCGCTTGTCGGACGTGCCCGTGACGGCGCCGTGTAGAAGAGGTATCCCACCAGCATCAGCGATGTCGAGGCCACGAATGCACACGTCCACAGCATGTACAGATGATCCGCCCCACCGTTGTCGCGGAGGTTCACAAAGTAGCGCACGAAGAAATTTGGCGCCAGCCGCGCCATCACGTTCGTCCGCTCGTACGGAAGCTCGACGTCTTCGTTCTCTTTTTCAAACTGTCGCTGCCATGCCGCGGTGCGCAGACGCTGGGTGCTGCCCGATTCGCCAAACACCGCGGCGTAGGGGTCGCCGTCTTGGATATCGCGGTAGTCGGACATGCGCTGAAAGAAGCGCCGGTCTGCCGCACCTTTTTTAGCCTGCAGCTCACGCATCTGCTGGGTGTACTCGCGGTCCATCTGTTGCTGCTGGGCCATGTCACCGGCGTTGGCGGTGTTCGCGTAGAAGAGTTGCTGCGACATGGTGTTCTGCTGCGCGGGCCGCCCGCTCTTGAGGGTCTTTGGGAAGGCCATCGCAGCGTCTTTTTGATTCTGCACCTGCGACTGCAGCGGACGTGTGGAGGTGGAGGCGCCGGCGCGCGCCATGGCCGCCTGCACACCAGCGCCAGCGTCGCCTCTCCCTCGGCCGCGACTCGCTTTGCGGCCCATTGCCCCAAAGGTGGAGTAGGTCATGCGGCGGCGCTGGACGTGCAGGCTGCGTGCATCCAAGGCGGGGGATCTGGGAACGCGGCGAAAGAGACGAAGTGGCAGGCGGGACGTCAGGGGAGAGACGGCGGGGCCGCCGGTGCACCCGCGCATCACTGGGGAGCAGAAGCAGGCGGGATACACTTGCATGCGTCGAAGGTGGCCGCTGAAAAACAAAAAAAAAGAGGAGATGTGTGTGAGTGTGTGTGTGTCTTCAGCAGAAGCGGTGTAGAAAAAAACCAGAGCAGACCGTTCTGCTCTGCCCCTCTGCTTGTACTCAAGGTTTGTTTGTTGTTTGCAGAGAATAGACTGCAAAAGTAAATTAACAGCCAAACAAAGAAACAGAATAAAAAAGAGACTCTATGCGGAAGATTAGGCAGATGCATGCGTGCACATGCGCAAGTGTGTGCCTGCACTTCATGCACTAGAGAAGGCATCGCTTCCAGGACTCACCGCTTCGGTGCGTGTGCGTTAAGTACAGGCATGAGAGAGAGAGAAACAAAAAGGAAGAGAACGCATGTGCGCGATTTTTTTTTTTTTTTTTTAGTCCGTAGGGAGTCTTGGTTGTTGTGGTGCGATTCTCTTTTTTTTTTTTTGTGCGTGTTTGACGTTTCGCGGTTCACGTCGTCTGTGACGACACATAGCATATCATGATACGAATAAAAGAATACTGCACCTTCTAGAGCAGGTGCCAAGTAATCACCCACTTGCTTTCAGCGCACATCCTCAGCATCATGATCGGGCCGCCGCCATAATCAAAGAGAAGCCGCAACAACACCACAACTCAACATCGTCGCCATAATCTTGTGACTGCGCCTGCGCAACAGAAAACAAACAAACCAAAAAAAAAGCCAAAGAGTGAGTCACCGCGCGCATTAAACGCGAGTGCACGAAACTCTTGTTCCCTCTCTCTTTTCGTTTTTATTTGTGTGTGTGTGTGTGTGTGTGTGTGTGTGTGGCAGTATTATTGTGGGGGACTCGAAGTAGCGCCTTCGCGCAGGTGTCGAGATACACAGGCGCGCAGCGCGTGACGCTCCTCGGCGCAGTTGTTTCTCTGTAGGTTGCGATTGATCTGACCGGCCTCAATGCAGGCCCCGTAGCGCTTCGATTCGTTGGGGCACTGGATGTAGGCCTTTCCGTACTTCGAATTCAACTCGCGGTCAATCACCACGTCGGAGACGTAGAAGTTGCCTTCCATTGTACTCTGGGCTCTCAAGAAAATTTTATTTTCGATAGTTTTTTTTTTTTTTTTTTTTAGTGCAGTCGTGTGTGTGTGTGCGCAGGTAGAAAGATGAAGCGCCTGGGGGGAATTAGTCGACGAGAGGCTTCTCGCGCACGTTCCCGAGATGAAATGGTATGTTATTGTTTCCTTTCGCTTCATTTTGTGTTGATGGTGGGCGTAAGAATTAGAAAGCATTACAGAGAGAAGCGAGGAGGAGATAGGGGAGTTAATCGGGTGTGTTCATGTGTGTGTGTATGCGTACGTAAGCGTAGACATGCGCATGGCCGCGCTGTGGGCAAAGTCAGCTTTTCGTCAACTCTTTGAATCGCCATTAACAAAGAAACTTAATAAAAAAAAAAAAAGAGAGGGCGAGCAAGACTGTGCGAGCTTTAGCGAAGCACCTCATCGAAATCTTTGTTGACTGCTTCTCCTAATAAGAATGTTCGCATACATTTTATTCTTTTCCCTTACCTACTTAAAACTTATTAGATTGTCATAGTGCACAACTTTGAGCAAGACACATATAAAACAAAATAGGAGGGGAGGACACTCTAAATTAAGAGAGCTTTGCGCAAAAGGGAGAGGAAAACATGAATACCATTCATACACAGCGCATCTCTTGTTGCACTTCTTCGTCCTTTCTCTGACGCAGATTGCATGACCGATACAAGAACTGGTGTGAACGGTCATAAACAGGAATCCCACACACATTTTTTTTTATTTTTTTATTTTGTGGTCACTGTTCTCGGTTGCCAGCGTTCAACGCCGCTGCACATCGCGTTGAGGCACGAGCAACACCACCACCGACGGGGCCGGCACGGCGCTGTCTTCGTCCGTCAGCGGCATCTCGCCACGGGCCTCCACAGCGGTGGGCTGCGCCAACCCACTCGATCCCTTCCCGTCCCTCATGGAAGGGCCACGGCGGCTCGCCGCGTTGGTGGACACGGCCACCGCCTCCGCTGCCAAGGCAACAGCAAGGGCATCCCCAAGAGATTTGCCTCGTACTTCGTAGACGTCGCTGTTGGACGCCACGGCGACTGCTGCTGCTGCTGGCGTTAGTGGTGGTGGAGGCATGGACGGCTGCACGTGTGCGCGTTGACGCGCCATGCGCTGCAGCTCCTCACGCTGCAATTCCTCCTCTGTCCGGCAGTGCCGCTCGTTTAAGTCCTCATAGTAGTGCAGGCGAGCCATAAAGTAGGAGACGAGACGCTGCCGCAGCGTGGACGATGACGAGGTGGAGGAGGAAGAGGATGAGAAGGCCGTGTCCGAGTCGCGACGAAGGGCGGAGACGCTGTCAATGTAGGCCCGCACCTGAGCCTCAATAGCGGTGGCAACGTGCTGGCGCACCTGCTGGTCAGGAAACGCGATGGCGCGGGAGACTGGATTGGCCGCCTCCGCAACGCCCTCCCCATCCTCGGCACTGTCGCGTGTTTTCGCTGCTGCTGCTGCAGCCACCGCTGCTGCGGCCTCCTCCTCCGTGCCGTAGTCTGGCGACTCCAACTCCATCACGCGCTGGGCGTGGCGGTCGAGCACAAAGAAGATGCGCAGCAGGTTCGACACCTCGGGCGGCGGCAGCGCCTTCCAGAGGTCCACGGTCCCCATCACCACCGCACAGGGAAAGGCGTTTGGGTCTTCCGAGCCCACCTGCGGGGCCGCTTCGCACAGCCGCGCAAGCGTTGGGGCCGCCACATCGGGGATGTGCGTCGGCACAAAGGTGAGGTGGCAGGAGAAGGGCTGCCCGTGCCGTGGGTCGTGCGAACGAACATCCTGCACCCATGTCACGAGCTGCGTCATCTCCACCGCCGCGTGCTTCATCGTGGGCAGCTGGAAGGTACCCGGGGCAGGGCTGCTCCTCCCACTGCTGCTGTCGTGTGCGTGGGCCGGGGCCGGGGCTGCCATGCTCCCGTTGGCCTCCTCAGAGAGCTGCACCAGCGCACGGCACGGCGGTGGCGGCGTCGTGGAGGCGGCCATGGGACTGCTGGCCTGATCCGGATAGACAATCTGGTGGAGAAAGACGAGGTAGGACTCCATGCCAGGCGTGCTGGCGCTGCAGACGATCGTGTTGCGCACGTACAGCGCGCCGAGCTCCACCGCGGGACCGCGCAGCACCATTGACAAGGGCGGCGGCGATTGCGGCACTTCAGAAGAGGTCAAGGACAAGACGTTGCCCGAGGCGGGGTGGACAGCCGCGCTGTGTGCTGCTACCCCTTCCTCTCCTGCCGCGATCCGTAAGGCAGCGGCGGTGTAGGCATTCAGGAAGAGCTCCAGCGTCAGCGCCGAGTAGAGGTGGTGCAGCGACGCCGCCAGACTCAGCGGCACGGCCCGCTCCGGGTGTTTCAGGAAGGACGGCAGCCCCACCATGAACTCTGGCGTCAGCGTGCTGGCGAACATCGCGGCTTCCTCCTGCCCCACGGCGATGGTGGCCACGAAGTCGCGCTCGAAGAAGGGGGCGATGCGGCGGCGACGGCGATTGCCATTGCGGTAGTTGCCGCCACCACCACTGCTCGTGCCGAGGCGCTCCGTCTGCGCCACGTCGAAGCGGTCCTTGAGAAAGATGGACGGGAAGTTTTCAAACGAGACCGCGGTGTAGGTGGTGGCGGTGGTGGTGGGTGTCAGCGACGGGGCAGACGTAACGTGCGGCACATGCTGCCGCGGTGAGAAGCGCGCGCTCTGCGGTGCGCTGCTGTTGTTGCTGCTACTACTAGCCGCTGTCTTGTGGTGCGCCGTTCCATCTGTCAGTCGAGGCCCCGGCGTCATCCTCCGCGGCACGTTCTGCGCCAACACGGCGCCGTAGTGCACATCGCGTTGGACGTGCGGGAGGTAGGCGTAGCGGTTCACCGACGCCTCCGTGCGCGCGGCTGTTTGGGCGTTGCTGCGAAAGCCTGCCCGGAGCTCGTCCACCTTGCTGGTACGGGTGTTGTGCAGGCGGTGTCGCAACAACGCCGGCGCCACCGTCAACAGCTGCTGCAGGTTAATGGTGTGGAAAAGGGGCGAGGCGGCTTCGTCTTTGCCCGATCCTTTCACACCACCGCCGTTGATAGAAAGGTTGGCGTTCCGGTTGTTGCGCGCTGCGACAGCGGCCGGTGTCGCGGTGGTCGCGCGGGCGGTCTGCGCGGCAGCAGTGGCGGCGGCCTCCAGTGCCGCGGACACCTCTCCCCGAATCTCCGCGTAGGCGTCAAAGAGGGCCGGCGCTCGCAGCAGACGCGGTGGAACTTGAAGCGTCGCCGTCTGCAGGGTGACGGCACGCACCACCGATCGGGCCCACGGCACGGGCAGGTGCTGCAGGAAGGCGTGACAGGCCTCCGCGACCTCGGGTGCGAGGTCGCCCTCCAGCCCCGCAGCGGACTCCATCAGGCTTGGGCTGAGCGACTCGCTGACGTCGGTGCGAATCGGCTCAAGCATCGGCACCACCACATCCTCCTTCAGCGGCGAAAACGGCGCGTTGCCGATCGCACGATTAGACTGTGCCCCCATTGCTCCCCCAGCGTTGGCGGGGCCTTTGCTCGAAGCCTCCGCTGACGAGGGCCGCATGTGCGCGTTTATCTCATTGGCAGAGACGTTGCTGCCGTTGCCGGTGGTGGTGCGGCGCTCCACTGTTGCGGACTTTGCCACCACCACCGGCCGCAGCTGCGGCGGAGAAGGCGTTGGCTGCTCCTGACGAACATTTTCCCCAACGGACTCATCCTCGCCCTTCTCCACCGAGCTGGTGCCCCGTTGGCCGTCACGCAGGCGACGTGTAGTGGCGCTTCTGCTCGGCTCTTGACGGACGGCTTGCACAGAGGAAGAGGGGCCCGCTGTGGCGGTGTTGCTCACGTACCGAAGCGCGGTGCTGCCCTCCGTGCCAGCGTCGCCCACCATCGACGGCTCCGCCAGGCCGTGGCTGTGGGCAATGTGACTCCGCAGCTGCATGAGAGCCGCAGGAGAGATGGCGTTTGCACTGGCCGCCTGCCGCTGCACGTCCACTGCCCGCGCCGCCGCAACCGCCGCTGCAGTGGCAGGGTGGAGGACGGCGGTCCGCCCGGCCACACCCGACGGCGTCTCGCTGGTGGCCGTGCGGGGGGATCGGGTGCGGGTGGTCGCGGAGGTCGGACTTGGCACGGTGGAGGCTCCGGCGCTGGCGGCGTGTGGCGGATGCGCTGGATGGGGCCGAGGCACGGACGACACCGTGGCGGCGAGAGACGCCTCGCTGCGGTGTGCCACGCCGGTGCACGCGTTTGGAGACTCTGCGTGGGGCGGTGGGGTGGATGCAAAGGTGGTGGTGGTGGTGGTGGTGGATGCGCCTCGCACGCCGCGCTCCTCTGAGCTGAGGCGTGGGTTGCGTGTGCCACCGTGGCCGCTGCCGCGCACCGTCGGCGGCGTCGGCGTGGGCTGCGGCTGGCTGTTGCCAAAGCGCTGAAAAGGCGTGCGACGGCTGCTACCGCTGCTGCTGCTGACGGCGTGCATCTCGACCGGCGTGGCGGCCGAGGACGCGACGGTTTGCACGTGAATCGGTGTCGCGGTGTTCGTCGAGTTGCCGTCACTGTAGTTGTAATACGAGTCTTCGTCCATCATGGAGGAAGAGGAAGAAAGTAATAATAATAATAATAAAAAACAATCGAGAAGTTCGAAAACAAAAAAAATTCAAGATTTTGTTTAGCAGAAGATGACAATAATAAAGAGAGAAAAAAAAAAAGCAAGGGCTGAAACGGATGTTGCTAGCTGTAGGTGGTTCTTCGTATGATTAAAGGCACAGTTATCAACGAGATGTCACACTAGGATTCGATTAGTAGAGAGATGCTGGAGAGATTGAGAAATAAAAAATAAAGAAATGGTGCGATAACTAGCTATCTTCTACGAGCAAACAGAACAGAAAGAAAAAAAGAAGAAGAAGTAAGCAAGCAACAAAGAGAGAGAGAGAGAGAGGGATGAGTTCACTACTGGCGAGGCGATGCGGGGAAAACAACAACAACGAAAAACTCTAAAATAGAGAGAGAAGAACGTAGAAAAGCCAGCCTTGACCACAAGAAGCGTTCGCGTGAGTGCTGTTGTCTGAAAAAGAAAGAAAAAAAAAGAAGAGAAAGCGGAAGTGCTTAAAGGAGTTATAAAAAACTAAAAATCAAAAAAAAAAAGAGAAGCGTAGGATGAAACTATACCTAGTTGTCTAATTCTATTGCTATGAACACGCACACTTGTCGGAAAGAAACAAGAAGAAGAGATGTAAAAAAGGCGTCTTTGGTAAAAAGAAAAAAAGAAAAAGGAAGACAACAACAACAAAAAAGTATGAGACAGAAAGAGGGAGAGGGCGTATGGACGCGCCACAGCCCAAGCAGCAAGGTTGAGAACACAAAAACAAAAACTTCTTGTAAGTCCAGTGCAAAAAAAAAAAGAGCAAACCTATTGTGTACAGTGAAAATATGGTGATCGGACACAAAACAGTGGTTCAGAAAAAAAAAAAATTACGATTTGTACTAATGCAGAAAAAAATTGAAGAATGAATTCTTAAAAGTTTCGTTTTTTACTGCTGTGCCGCGTGCGTATTCGCTCCGTTTCTCGCTATCTTGCCTGCAAGAGAAACGGATCCGAATTATAATAGAAAAAATGTAAATATATAATTTTACTACAATTGAACACACACAAAACACACAAAAAAGAAGAGGCTATCGTAAAGTAGCCCTGAAAACAACGTGAGAGTGACCCAACAACAACAACAACAACAACACAATCGGAAATGATAAAAATAACAGTAAAAAGGGGTTGCCCAATGATTGGTTGGGAATTAGAGAATGAGGGATGACACAAGAGATCTCTTCTCGGATGTGTGTGTGTGTGTGTGCGCTATTTCTTTGTTTGGGAATACTGGCGAAGAAACAAAAAAGGAAGAGCGAAGAGAAGTGCAATCGATCGTTGCTTCTATTCGACGTCTAACGAGCGCTCTCTCTCTTTCTCTCTCTCTCACTCAAGTCCTTTTAGATTTTTTTTTTTGTATGGAAGTTGATGTTTTTCTCTTTTTTTCTTTTTTACCGCTCTGAAGTTCTTCACCGATTGGTGTTTCCCGACGTGAGAGTCGCTTTTGTTTTCTTACCCGGACCAAAGACCAACAGCAAAGGAAATCCAATTAAAAGAGCAAGGAGAGGCAGTCGCAAAATAATAATAATACTAAAAAAACGGAGCAATTAAAGCAACAATTGCAATTCGCATAAGCTGATTTTTGTGTGCTGTTTGCGTGTGAAGAAAGAAAAAGAAAAAAAAAGCAGAAAGGACAACGACGATGGCACCAACAGAAAACAAACAAAGAAATATATTTTAGAAACAAACGAGAGCGGACAGACCACGTATGGAGAAGGAGCAACCAAGAAGCCCGTGAAGTACTGCGGACTGTGCGGCTTGAGAAACAGAGCACGCTAACGACAACAACGACTCGGCACGCAATAATAATAATAATAATAATAAAAAAAAAACAATAACAACAACAAACAAACAAATCAGAAAATGATAAGTGAGTGACACAGAGAGAGAGAGAGACAAAAACAATAATACTATTGATCGATTGTGGGATACCTTACGAGGTCCCTCACTATTACAATAACAATAAAATTAATGATAATGATGATAAGCCAAAGTAAAGCTAAAACAAGAAGAAAAGGCTAGAGAGAGAGAGAGTATTAGTTGACCTCCACAATCAAAGAGGTGTCGAGAGAGAGAGAGAGTGATTCTCTAAAAATTCGTAGTGCTTATATAAATATGAAAATATACTTTTTATTTTAATTTTGATGGTGGTGCTTCGATAGACGCCGGCGTCGAAGACTACGATGAAAGGGATTACAAATAGAAAAAAAAAAAAAACAAATAACGAAATAAAAAAGATAGACCGAAAAAAAAAGAAAGAAAAAAAGAAATTGAGAACGCAGGTAACGAAATGTAGCCGAAAAATTTGCCGCGTGCACGATGCTGCTTAAACAACAACAAAAAAAGAGCAGACGACTACCGACGTATTTGCCACTCGCAAGCAAAAAAAAAAAAAGAGGAGAGTCTTGCAAGTTCCAAGTTGTATGCAAGGATGTGATGTTGCACGCCTGAGTGAAAACCTGTGTCTCAGGCCTCAAGGTTCTTATTAGTTTAGAAAAAAAAAAAGAAGAAGCGGATCACAAGCGAAGTCTTTGAGGTTGTGTCGCTCACGGAGTGCCTCCAGACCTTGAAAAATACCCTCTTGTGGTGTTGGTGCACTGCGTTCGTCCACCTTGGTGGCTACGTTCGTGTTCTTCAGCCGTATGCGTACTGCGTGACAGACAAGATAAGTAAAGTCCATAAAATTGAAAAAAAACAACAACAACCGAGAACGCGTCATGTGTGTGTGTGTGTGTGTGTGTGTGTGTGTGTTTGTACAAGAGGAGAAAAGAGAGAAGGAAGTTGCGGAAACAACTTTTTTTTAGTTTTCTAAAGCGCGGTGTGCAGCAGCATCGAGACGCTAGCATTGGACTATCGACGGCAACCGCTCTTCGCTCTCGTAGACACGCACCTTTTACCCCTATCTTGCAAGGCCTGCGACCAACCATAATGGAAACGAGAGAGGGAGTCTGCTATAACGTAAGTAGAGAGAGAGAGGGGACAACTCTTCTTCAGCGGTAAAAACCTAGTGTTTCGTTTCTTTTTTTTTTGTTCGAAAGTAGCGAGTAACAGAGACTGCGATAGTGTACATGTCCAGATGATGACTCCCCATCAACAACAAAAACAAACAAACAAACAAAAAGAGGAGCAGCTCCGCGATGAGAGCCACATCCTATATCTGCCTCACGTACATTGACTTGACGGAAGACCGCTTTCCACAAAAGATGAATTTTGATTCGCCAATAGTAATAATAAACATGAACACGAGAAACACCAGCGGAGTTCACATAACCACTTCGCTACTCCCCACGCAGCAGCGCGACGATGTCCGTGTAGCCCCGCTTTGCCGCGTAGTCCACCGCACGCAGCCCCGAACTCGACGTCACTTGCGGATCGGCTCCGTGCGCGAGCAAGAAACGAACGGCCTCCTCGCGGCCGAAGGCGGCAGCGAACACCAGCGGTGGTGCCTGGAAGAGCCAACGCTGCTGAAACTGGACGCCGTTGTAGGTGGCGGGGTCGGGCTGGCCAAGCGCGTTAAGGCGAGCCGGCAGCGCAGAGGTCGGCTGCACAGCTTGCACCCACGCCGCCAGCGCTCCGACATCGCCATCACACGCTGCGTGGTACACCCCGATTGTCGCACTGCCGCTGCCTGGCTGTTCCGCCTCTGCGTCGGAGGTGGTAGTGGTGGTGCGCACCACATCGCACGCACGCTGTCGCAGCTGTGCGGCGGTTGCGTTGGCGGTGTTCTGCATTTCAACGCGATGCTGCAGCCACGCCGTCTCCTCCTCACTCAGCACCACGTCGTCCTGCTGGAGTCGCGCCTCCTCGTCTGAGAGGTTGACTTGATAGCTGTGCACCGCAGCAGCAGCGGTGCGGCGATGTGCCTCCGTGGCGTGTCGTGCCTGCAGGGCGTTGGGGTACGGCAACGTACTCGAGGACGCAGCGGCCGTACTGCTGGACATTGTAGAGAATGAGAAAAGTTGGTATTCTATTTGCAATGGTGAATGCGATGTGTACGAGGGCGGCTTCGTATGCGTATCGCTCTTCTCCGTATTTTTCGTATTTGGTGGTTTTTTTTTTCACAGAGAGAGGGAGAGTGAGAACACAAACGAAAGGAAGGAGTAGAAGTAAAGCAAAAAAGGTGCCCGTGAAGCGAAGGTTGGAATACAGAGTGGAACTAGGGGAGCAAGCTTGTGGTCGGGAGAGGTAGACATGCGCATAGGTGCAGTCATCGACGCTCTGACCGACCAATTCAATAGCAACAAATTTTTAATTTCCCCTTTCTTTCTCGTCTTCTGAGTTCAAGTAAGGAGAAGGTGCTTCTTCACCTAGTGTTGAGGCGAACGATGCCTTCCTTTTTTTTTTTTTTTGTCTGGTTGAGACTAAGGCGGAGACTAACCCGGCAAGAAGAAACGGGCTCCCTACCTGTCGTGCCCATCTACCGATGGNAAAGCAAAACAAATAGTAATAATGAAGTAGAATAAAACTTAGAATTAGACAAGGAATCTGTGAAGGAGCAAAAGGAGAGACAAATAATAATAATAAAAAACATCCTCAAACTAATTACAACACGTCGGGTGGGAAAGAGAGAACAACAACTTTCTTTTTTTCCCTACCCTTCAAGCCTCACTCAACCCCCCCCCCCTATTTAGCTGGCCATCGTGTGTGTGCGTGCGGCAACCTTCGACGCAGCGGAGCGTCCTGCCAGCGCCACCACCGTCGCCTCCTCCGCCTCCGCGTCACCGGACACATCCGCAAAGGCAGAGGCAGGCAGGGCAGCGGCCCAGGTGCGATGCTGCACATAGGTGGGCGATACAGCCGCGCTGAACTCCTCGGGCGGCATCACCGCACTGCCGTACCGCACCGCTTCCGCGTAGCCCGGCCCCTTCCGGATGCCCGCCGCAAAGTACGCGGGGAGCTCGGCGGCCGTGAGCGTGCGCTGTGCAGCCTGCCACAGCTTCAGCGGGTAGGGGTAGTTCTTGCCAAGATAGACGCCGTGCATGGCTTGCATGCGCGCCGTGAGGATATGCGGTCGATGAATGTACACCGGTGGCACCTTGGAGAGCTGCGGAAGCCACTTCTTAATGTAGATGCCGGTCTGATCATGGTGGTGGGCGAGGTAGTGCACATTGCGGACAGGCTCGCCGAAGTCATCCACGAGGAGGCCACAGCTGTAGGCGACGTTGCCGTAGCACACAAAGGGGTCGTAATCCAGCGAACACCGCTCCAGCCACTCCGCAGCGAGGCGCCAGTCCTGGCCGTAGCCACGGGCCAGCAACCACACCAGCGCCTGTCGTCCCTCGGCAGCGACGAAGCCCGTGCCGACCAACTCCCGCATCGCTGCATCCGCAAACGGGATGCCAGTCAACCCGCCACACCACCGTTGCACGACTTTCTTGTCGTGTCGCCAGTCGGGCACATCGTCCGTCTGCTCGGGGTGCGGGCCGTAGGAGTAGAAGAGACGATCGCCGAAGCGGAGGCCCATCCAGTGCCAGTAGTCACGCCGTGACAGCCGCAGCAGGCCTTCGCGAAACTGCTGCTGCACAAAGCCGTCACGCAGGTTCTCGTGGGCGTGCTGGCGGAGCACTTCGTAATAGCGACGCGGCGAGAGGGCGCCCACGGCGATGTAGGGGGAGAGGCGGGCCAGCTTCTGCGAGTACATCTTCGTGTTGGTGCGCCGGTCACGGCCGTACCGCAGCAGCGAGGTCATGCCGCCGTCGTCGAGCCACTCGCGCATACGCAGGAGCGCGGCATCCTCGCCAGCAGTTGGGTGAGAGGTCTCCGTCGCCAGAACCTCTTGGAAGGCAAACTCCGTCCCGTGCGCCGCCGCCGCTGCATAGCCGAGGTCCTCCAGCGTGGGCAGCGACCCGCGTAGCACGCTCGGCGCGGCGCGGCCGGCCTTCTCCTCCGGCGAGGGCAACAGCGCATCTCGCTGCCACGTCATGGGCAGATTCGCCAGCTGCTGCGTGGAGGCGTCGTAGGGGGCCGTGGGGCGGATGGTGCTGACCGTGACATCGTCGTGCAGCCACCGCTCGCCCTCCTTCATTGCGGCAAGGGGGGTGGGCAGGTCGTCGAGGTGGACCAGCGTGGATTGCCACACACTGTGCACCACCGGTGCTGGCTGCTGCTGCTGCTGCTTTGAAAAGGCTCCCTCGTCTCTATAGGGGTGCTGCACTGCTGTGCGGTGCTCCACCACCGCCACCAGCGGATCCTTCTCGTCGTCCTCCACATCCGCTCCCTCCGTTGGTGGGGCGACGAGCGCCTCCGTCACGTCCTCGCGCGACACCCACACCCCTTGGCGCAGTCGACGGAGCATGAGCGCCTGCACACGTCGCTCGTGTGGTGCGTACTGCGTCGTCACAAAGACGTCGGTGGCCCCGAGCTCGGCGGCCAGACGAGGCACGTGCTCTTCGGGGCGGCCGCATCGAACCAGCAGCGGCACCTGCAGCGTACTCTCCAGTTTGCGGCGCAGAGCAGAGACGGTGTCCAGCAGATACTGCGCACGCTGCGGACTCTGCCGGAAGAAGCCGCCAACCACACTGGGCTGGGCAAAGGTGCGATAGTCCAACACGCACACCGCCACCACATCCACCGGCACACGAAGGCCTCCTCCTGCCGCTGCTTCTTCATCAGCCGTCCCCGCAGCCATCCGCGCTCGCATGGACGCAAGGGCGAGGAGGTAATTATCGTGCACGCGCAGATCGTTGGCCGAGAACACCACCAGAATGCATTGGCGGCCCTCCAGAGACGACGAGGCAGCCTCCGTGGTAGACGACGTCGGCGGCTGCAACTGCGCTTCTGGCGGCGTGCGTGACGCCAGGTACAGCTGATCCTGCGCGGCAAGAAAGCCGTGCGATGAGAGAAGGCGCACCTCGGGAAGTGCTTCCTCTTGCCTGGTGGCCACAGGACGCGGCGCTGCAGCCACGTTGCCGTCCTTGTCGGGGATCAGCAGCGGAGGCACAACGGTGTCCGGCACGTTCTGCAGGCGAAGGGGCCGGCCCTTCAGCGCGGTTAGGATGTCGTGGTCCGTGTCCGCGTCGTCTCCAAACGTCACCTCGCCCTCACCTTCGATGTTCGTGTTGTGCGTGTGCGAGGGAGGCTCGGCGTCCTCTGCGTGCCACAGCCAGTCCAGTGCGTCCTCCTGAGCCCAATCCTCCTCCAGTTCCGTTACAGCCGCCATCGACATGGGAGGCGGCAGCGGCGGTTCGTCAGGCAGATCGTTCAGAATCCCCGAAGTGTAAGAGCCGTCTGCGAATCCCCCATGCAGCAAGTGCGCTGCCTCGGCCATTGCTTCCTCCCTCTCCTTCGTGTTCACCGGTGCGGCATAGCCCTCCGCATACGCTATAAACTCCGGGTCTGCGTCTTCGACCTGATGGAGGTACTGTTGGAACTCGGCCCAGTCCGCTGGTGACACGTCACCAGGAGGTGTGAACGGCTGCACTGGCGGAGACGGAGGGGGCGGCGGCGGCGGCGACAACACAGCTGCACCGGGCGAGGACTCGCCT
Organism: Crithidia brevicula; assembly: GCA_030849845.1. NCBI lineage: Eukaryota > Euglenozoa > Kinetoplastea > Trypanosomatida > Trypanosomatidae > Crithidia > Crithidia brevicula. The sequence continues at coordinate 13,266 of JASAOD010001842.1, read as the reverse complement.
GTTTGGTGCGATGCTGTTGTTGTCGGCATCTCCTCCGAGGCTGCAATGGCCGTCGCTGCAGCCGACACCGTCGCGTCCGCGTCGTCGGGGTGCAGATGAAAGAAGTAGTCAGGGTAGTTCTCCACCTCCTTGTGCATCTCCTGCTGTGGTGCATTCCCGTCCTTCCCAGCGTCCGTGGCCGATGGTGCGCTGCGACGGCTTGTCACCGTGAAGAGGTTGCGAGGTGGGCACGCGAGAGAGGTGTGCGGCGCCGCTTCGCGATGCCGCGGTCTGCTCCAGATCCGTAGGGAGGGCGTCATCGCTGAGGAGGGCGACGCAGCAGTGCGCAGCACCGTACCGCTCCGGCGAACGCAGCGGCAGGCTTTGGGGATCGGCCACATCGCAGAAAAAAAAGAGAGAAGAGCGGAAGTAGTACAAAATGTGTTCTACTAAGCCTTCGAGATTACTTAGTGTTCCTACGTGTAATACGCGGCTTAACGTGTCAGTGCGTCAGTGTGTGCGAATGAGGGGTAAGAGTTGGCCACTTTTGACAAATGGCAATGGGATTTTGTGGTGTGAGGGAGAATGATCGTGTGTTGCTGGACTGTGTCGGTAACGCAACGGTAGTAAACGGTCCAGCTTGCAAACACTCACCGGCGACTATATATATATAAATGACGATCTGTGACCTAGCAGTAGTGCGCGTCGCACTTCACACTGCGACAGACGTATATGTGCACAGCACAAGAACACAAAGAGAGAGAGGCAAGCGGAGATTGACATACGATACGCGCGAGAGCGTGCGTTGCAGAGCCTTTCACGACTCCTATTCGAACACTAGTTTTGAGTGTGTGCGTGTGTGTGTGTGCAAATGCAGGGGGATAGGTTGGCTACGCGGTCCCGTGCATGACGTGTGGGACGAAACTTAGGTGGGTGGCACCAGGTGTGGGCCCCTTCCGGCTGTCCGTTGCGTACCTCAGCAACGGCCAGTCGAAAGAAAAGAATAGACAGAGACAAACACCAATAGCAGTGCGTATGCGTACACACGAACGATACGTTGGCTTTATACTCCTTGTCCATAGAGCGAAAGAGGGAAAAAGAAGTAGGTCAAAGAGAAGAACTTATGTTTTCAAGACAGCTACATTTTCTGTAACACAGACTTGCTCAAAAAAGCAATGAGCTCTTTGGCATCTATAGGAAAATGTAGCCGTCAGCCCCACACAGAGAGAGAAAAAAAAAAAGAAACAGAAAATAGAGGGTGGACTGTACAAAAGATAGGGTAGAGGCAACTTCGCCGATCGCTGCGAGCACACGGCAAAAGAAAAACAAACAACAGAAACAAACAAAACAAGCGAGTAAGGCAATAAGCAAACAAACACATACATAGCTACTTGCAAAAAAAAAAAAACAACAACACAAATACACTCAAACTCCTCGTTGCGTGTCGTCTTCATCAGCCCCTTCGAACCTTCAAGGAAAGGACAAGGAGATGAAGAGCATGCTACGACGGCAGTGTCGCGTCCTGCGTGAGATCGCGCCGGCAGATCGGACAGCACATGGACTCCATCAGCCACCGCTGCAGGCAGTTCTGATGACAGCAGTGTTTGCAGGGCATGACCAAAAGCTGCGAGCCGGGCTTCACGCCTCCGCTGTGGTCTGCCCGCCACGCTGTCTCTGCGGTGGTGCCTGCTTGCGCGTCGTCTGTCGCAGCTGAAATGCGATTGTTGTCTTCCGGTGGGTTGGAATGCCCTTCCAGGCAGATCACACACGAGCTTTCCAGATCCTCCAGCGGAACAGCGGCGCAGGAGAGCTGGAACTGGACAGTAGAGTGGAAGGATGGCGGGGCGGCGGGGTAGGCATGGTAGTTGCTCGCAGGCGTGCCGCGATGCAGCGATCCGTCGTCTGCGCTGCTACCGTTGTAGGGGAAGTGCGTGGGGGCTGTGGAAGCGGCCGTATGCACGCTAGTGCCACCACTACCGCCAACAGAGTGCAGCCACGGTGTCGGAGAGGTGGCGCGGGCGAGGTGCAAAGAGGTTGCCGGTGACTGTGTCTCTGTCGTGGTCGCCACACTCGACGAGCGTTCCCGTCCTCCTCTCCCACTGTCGGTGCCGTTGCTGGACGCCTCGGCAGCTGCTGCGATGGCCGCGTTCTCCGCCACCGTGCGGAAGGCGGACCAGCTGACCTCCGGTGCGGCGAGGATGGCCGTGACCGTGCCCGGTGCCGCCGTGGGCGGCCACCCACCTCGCACGCGCGCTGGCATGGTGGACGAGTACGGGCACCACGCGGAGGAGGAGGACGACGAAGACAGTGGTGGTGCGTCTTCTGTTGCGTGGGCGGGACTCTCCAGGTGCGGCATGACGGGGACGCGTGGGGCGGCGACATCGCGATGGCTTCCACGGCTGGCCGAAGGGGAGCTTCGAGGCTGCGTGTAAGGCGTGTCCGCCGGTGGCACCCCGGAGTGGAAGAAGGGCGTGACGATGGGAGTCGGCATCACCTCGATGGGCACGAAGGTCAGATTGCCCGAGAAGGCACTTGTCGCGGAGGCCGTTGGTGTACCGGTGCCGGGAGTTGTGTTACAGGCCGGGTGCTGCGCGCCGTCGCTTCTCAACAACGTGTGTTGCTGCTGCTGCTGCTGCTGCTGCTGCAAGGACGAGGGAGAGCGCGTGAGGTTGTCCGACAGCGGGTCCGTGGCACCGAGGCTGCCGCTATCCCCTCTGCCGACGCAGGTTGCGCTGCTGCCAGTGAAGGTAGCGAGCGGCATGCTGCATGAGGGGTGGCGCAGTCCGCGGCTTGCACCGGCAGAGACAAAGTTGGCCGACGGTGGTGTGGGCGAGCGCGAGGTGTTGAGAAAGGAGGAAACGATGTCGCCCTCCTCAACGTACCTTAGACTGGCGGTTTCTCGCTGCCGAGGGTCGCACGCGGGCATGACAGGAAGGCCATTGTCCACAAATGCGTCACCTGACGGGGGGCTCCCAACCTGGCCAGCAAAGTGAGACGTGGGATCGGTGTGAAGGTGCATGGCCGTGGCAAGGAAGAGCGGTGATGACGGTGTGTGGTGGCCTGCACTGGTCGAGACAGGCGTCGCCATCAACGCCGGCCCCTCGCGCAGCGAGATGTGCGTGCGAGGACCGTTGCGACGCGACGTCGAAGTTGTGGCAGCGGCGGCCGCTTTGTGCGCATCCGCTGCGGATGGTGAGGCTCCAGTGGATGAGGTGCGGTGCACACTACGTTGTTGTTGCTGCGCAGAGGAGGAGGAGGTGGAGGTTCGGCCGCCGCTCTGCTCTTCTCGCGAGGTGGCTTCCACGCAGCTTGTGATGGGGCAGAGCGCACACACGCCGTCAGCGGTCCAGAACGCGTAGGGCTTCCCTGGCGCGGCGTGGCTGCTCATGGCGGGTGGGGTGCTGCGCGCACTTGGCACCGACGACGGTGTGTTGGTGCCAGGAGGACGTGCAGCTGCTGCTGACGCGGCAGTGTGCGTGCCGTGTAGGTGCCACAGCAAGTCGCTGTGGGCAGCCTGTAGGTAGGCGGTGGGCGAGGTCAGCTGATTTACGGCAGGGACGGCGCTAGGCGGGCGAGGTGGTCCAAAGGCGCTCCCGCTCCTGCTGTTGCAGCTGTGCGCGCGACTTTGCCCGCCGGCGCGGTCGAACACGGCCAGCAACGCGCTGTCAAAGGCGCTGGCGGAGCGCCGCGTGGCGTAGGTGGGCGACACCGGTGTGAGGGGCAGATAGTCCTCGTCCTCCGTGGTGGAGAGTCGACTGCCAGGTTCAGCGGGGCTGTCGGAGTTAAGGTGATGCAAGAGATGGGGATGTGGGGCCAACTGTGAGAAGGGGTGCCCCCCCGCGTGTGTTGACGTTGGCGGCGCTGTCTGAGCCGAGGCGCACGGCGAAGGCAGCAGGATGGAAAGGCGACTGCGATCGTCTTTTCTGCGCAGCGAGGACTCTTGATCGAGCACCGGGTAGCCCGTCGCCGTGATTGTGATCTCGCTCACCGAGCTGCTGCGAGGGTGTGCCGCGTTGGCGAAGGATGCCGCGGCGTTGCCGTTGGTGTCTACCGCGGGAAACATCGTGGCCGCGCCGAAGAGCATCGACGGACTCGACGAAGGGCTCACCAAGCCACCGGCGCTTGGGGAAGTGCAGGCGGCGGCAGCAGCAGCGGCGAGGCTGTGCCCCAGCATGGGCATGGGAAAGACGCCATGTTGATGTGTCCCAGGCGCTGAAGGGCCCGCGTTTGTGGCAGCGGCAATCGCAGCGGAGAGGGCGGCGGAGTGCGGGGGTAGGACGGCGTAGGTGGCGGGCAGCAGTACCGTCGGCGGCGTCACATGCTGCTGCGGGGTGGAGGGGGGAAGCTGACAGGTCGTTTCGAACTCTTTCGCCAGCGAACCCATTCCCTTGTTTTTTTTCCCCTGCACACAAATTTACACCCACGCACACACAGAGAGAAGCTTGCCCGCGTCCGCAATAAAAGGCACTGGTGGGTAAGTGCACGAGTAACGGAAGCCAAGCAAACAAACAAATAAACAAACAAAAAGAGAACGGTCACACACACAAATGAAAGCAAGGAAAGAGTGAGAGAGAGCGAACAGAAAAAAAAAGTCAAGAAATAAAATAAAGACAAGATTCACGTCCAAAGACAATCTGAAGAAGAGTAAATGAAGAAAGCCTAGAGGAAAGGAGAGAAAGAAAAAACAACAACAGGTTAAGAATAAACAAACACAGCAGCTGTTGGTCCCGGGGTGTATTTAAATGTATGCACGTTTAGGCAGCTGTGTGTGTGTGTGTGTCTTTTCTGATGGGAGTCGAAGGTTGGTGAGCTGGCTGACTCCTCAAAGCGTCTTGCTCTTCAAACGCCTCTCGCTGAGCGTACTTTTCGCACAAATGCTTCGGGAAGAGCAGCGGAGACACAGAGATTGCTGAAGCACCTGACCCTTGGCATGACCTGACACACGCAGCCTCTGAGAACGAAAGCAAAAAAAAAAAAAACAAAAAAGGATAAAAGAAGAAGAAAGAAGAGTTCCTCGGGCACAAATTGCCGCTGACACAGCGTTGCAGCGGCGTTCACAAACCGCAGTTTGCTTGGCGCTTGTTGTGAATATGTCGTTGAGCAGGGCGTTGTTGCTTCTTTTCTTCTGCCCCTCTTTCCGCAGAGAAATTTCGGAGAATTTCGCGGTCCTTTTCGGTGCCTTCTTTTTCCTTTTTCCTTTATTGCGTTTTGTTTCGTTCTATTCACTACTTTCAAGCAGTTGTGTCTGTATTGATGTGTTGCGGGGAAGGTGTGCAGCTGCTTGTGTGTGGCACCTTTGCTTTTGATGTTTACCTTTCTCTTCTAGTCCGGCTACGGAGCGTGTTGAACGTTGAGAAGTCAAAGCGCTTCTCTGCGGCGAAGTCGGGGAAAAGAAAAGCGAGAGGAAGAGAGATAGAGAGCCGAGGTGGTGCACTCTCTCATGCGCAAGTGCCGCTGCAGGCCGACGGGAAAGAGGAAGGAGAACAAGGAAGAGGGGTGCAAAGGAAGCTGAAAAGAGACGATGGTAGTGACATGATAGTTGTCGTTTCTCCTTACTCGTAGGAAGAGGCGCAGGAGTGATTTTTGTGCATGTTCACAGCAAAAAAATATGAGCCAGTGCACTCTTGTACAGTCCTTGGGATGAAGCTGGTTTTGTAGCAACGCGCATGAAGCACAGAGGCGAACACTTCGCAAACATCCTTTCATCAATGGAGAGCATTTTCGTTATTTTCTTCTTTCGGTGCAACAGTCTCCTCTGTTATCTTAATGGCGCAGCAGCAGGGAGGGAAAGAATATCTCCATTTACAACAACAACAACAGCAGAAAAAAGAAGAGGCGTTTATCACTGCGAGACAGAGAGGTGGAGGACACACGCGAACTCATTAGGGATATATGCATAGTGCCTCTTTAAGTACCACGATTCGCTAGCGCTGACGCCGTGACACGACGTGCTCGATGCGTGCCACCCGCACTGCCGCATGACAGCTTTGCTCCATCCGCGGACCGCCGTCTTCCACACGCTGCCGGCGCCGCTTTGGGCTCTCCTCCCCGTCCCCCTTCTCGTCCTCGCCAGCGCCAACAGCGCCAGGGGACAGTCGCGAGAGGGGCATCGACACATGCGCCTCCGTCACGCAGGCGCAGGCGGCGCGAAAGACATGCAGGGCGGCCGTGTCGCCGTAGAGGGAGCGAGAGAGCTGCACCGCGCACCGCAGCACGCCGCTCCGCCTCTTTGCGGCACTCACCCTGCGCTGGCGTTTGTTCACGGCCGGCTGCTGCTGCTGTTGTTGTTCATTTGCGCGTGCAGCGCCATCGCTTGTCGGTGCTGGCGCGGCCGTCTTCGTGCCCGTTACGGCTGGTGCCTCCGCACCGTCCCACACAACGCTGGCCAGCCGGACAGAGTCGGGGAGGCCGTAGCGCACACCACCCAGCAGCTCCCACCACGCCCGCACACGACTGAGCACGGCGCTGGCGTAGACCTCCGCGGTGCCCTGCGACTTCCAAATGAAACTCTCTGGCGGTGGCGGCGCCGCCGGTGAGGTGGAAGAGGACGGGTTGGCAGCGCGTGCAGTTCCTTGCCCTTGCGGTGCTGGTGGCGCAAGAGGGGCGGAGCGGAGGGCGACGTGGAGGAGCACCATGCACGGCCGCTCTCGTTTGGCGCCTACACGGACCATATCAGGTGTCGCAAGATGATATCGTAAACTTGGAGACCCGACGACGACGACGACAACAACAAAATTTAAATGTGTGGAGTGGGGAAAAAAAAAGGAATCTTCGTTCCATAGCAATTAAAAAAAGAAAAGTGAGCGAGGAGGAGAACGAGGTAGCGTGGAAAGACATCGAGCAGCAAGAAGGGCCAACATAGGTTGCGACAATTCAAAGGAAATATAAGTGAACATGAGCAACGGAAAAACTAATCGAAAGGAATAGAGAAGGAGTCACACTAAAATAATAATAAAAAACCTGCAGCACGTAGCGTATAAAAACATATATAAACGCGCATCTGTTTTGAGCGCAGGTTGAGACAGAGTGGGGAGCCTCACATGTCATCAAGACGACCTCAGCAAAGAACCCGTTGACTCAACCGGACTTCTTCTTCTCTTTTTCATTCACGTTTGTTGAGCAAGTCAAAGCGCAAATGCGGCCACAAACACCGGAGTCGTAATACTTTGTGTTTTTTTATGTTCGTTGACATGAGAGATGAAGTGTAAATATATATTGAAATGAAACATTGCGTCATTCGACGAGAGAATTGATGAGTAACGTGATACCAGAGCAAAAAAATTAAAATGAAAAAACAAGCCTGAGAACAAAGGGAAATAGAGGACTCGGGGCGGTTCACACGATACATATCCATAGCAGCACAAGAAACAGGGAGTTACTTTCTTTATAGAAAACAAATATTGATAGAAGAACAGTGGAAGAAAATGAAAAAAAAAACAGAAGACACCCATCGTACACAGCAACAATAAAAGTTCGTATGGACAACATCCGCAACTTACCAGCATCACCGCCACAACACTTATGAAGGAAGAAAAGAACGTTCTTGTCTTCAAGCATTGATCCGACAAGTCCAAAGGTTCTTCCATTAGTTGATGCTGCTGCGGCTCGCTGCTTCATCGGAGGTGCTCGCGGTGGTGGTGGTGACGCCGCTGCGTGACGACGCGTGGGCTTGCAGGCGGCGCTGTTGATCCCAGAGCAGCGTCTGGGTTTCTTCGTGTCGCTGCAGGAAGCGGATGGCGCAGCGTGCGGCCAGGTGCTCCAGGATGCCCTGCTGCGGCACACCAAAGGCCGCCATGAGCCGCCGGTAAATATTGTGGCGCTCCGGTGCGGCGAGGGGGCGGAAGAGGATCTTGTAGCTGGAGTAGAAGTAGTAGACGAGCACCCGCACCGAGTCGTAGCTGACGTCGAGGGCCACCGCCTGACGGTCAAAGACGGTGCGGAGGAGATGATCCGCCTGCACCGTAATGGCAGGGCGGAACAACAGGTCGCTGCTGAAGGTGTCGAGCGAGACGCGACTGTCGGCCAGCGGATCGCCAGCACCGGAAAACGAGGCCATGGCAACGAGGGGCGCGGACGCAGCGCCGGCGAAGCCACCGTCCTCCAGCGAAGCTCTCATCTGTTTTCCACCACCGCCGCCGCTCGGTAACCCACCACCACCACCTCCACCTGCTGGCATGGAAAGCGGGCCCGCTGCGAGGTTGTGTGCGAGGGGATTGTCGTAGGCCGAGGACGGGCCGCCGTTGCCGCGCCGCCCGTGCGTGCCGCTGTCAGACGACGGCGTGGCGGAGGACGACTTGGACGCCATGCCGTGGCCTCCTGCAGCGACCACCTCGGTCGAGGGCGGCACCATCACCAAAGGCTTCGGAGAGGAGACCTCTCCATGGCGCTGGCCCGTGCCGATGGTGGTGATGGAAGAGGAATTGGTGGTGGTCGCTGTGGTCGGCGTGCCGCATGCAGCAGCAGCAGCAGCAGCAGCCGTGGCCGCCGCGCCAGGAGCTCCGCTATAAAGGGTGTCCAGTACGCGCCGAGAACTCATTCCAGGTAGCGGGGCGACACCCGCGTTCGTCTGTGCAGGTGCTGCAGCGTTGGTACCTGCGCCAACGACGACGCTGACGGTTGCCGCCGCTGGGACTGCCGTAGGGTTGCCCGGCGTGGAACGAAGAGTGGTGACAATGGGGGGCAAGGCGGGCAGCGGACCCACGCACATGCCGTACGGAATGGACTGCTGCAGTCGAGCTGTCTGCGTCGGTGGCTGCGGCGATTCTTGATGAGGTTCTTCAGCAACCGCGCAGCCCTCCACAAAGGTCTCCATCAATTTGTTGCCAGCGCACTCGGCGCCGGCCTCGTCGTCGGACGCTGTGGGAGAGGAGCCAGGAGAGGATCCGCTGGCCTCCGTCGACGTGGCGCTGCCCCGGTTGGGCCGACGCACCATCCGCCGCTCCTGTGCCTGACTGGGAAAGAGAAGTGGGTTGACGTGCCCACCAGTGGGCGCGGCACAAGACGGCAGCGGGGCCTCCTTCGTGGAGGGGGGGACGATGATGGAGGTCGGGTTGGCCGCGACGCCTTCGCGCTTCCCCGCTCTCGCGACCACAACCGCACGCGACCGCAAGGCCGACGACGGGGTGCTGTGGTCGCTAAAGCTATTGGAGTTGCTCAAGGTTAGGGCATCCCAATTGCCATCGCGACCATTGCCACCAGCGGGATATCGCGGCCGGCCAGCAAAAGACCCCGCATCAAGGTCGCTGCTGTCGTAGCCGTTGGGATTAAAAGAGTAGGTGAGGCGGCGCTTGTGCGGATCGCCCTCGCTGCCGCGAATCTCCGCCATCTCACGCTGGGCCTGCCGGGCACGCCGAACCTGCTCCGCCGCAACGGCCTCTGCCTCGCACAGCTTGTGGTTCGACGGGTTCGACAGCACGTAGAGGTCCTGCCGCGCCGTCACCCCACGGAGGAAGACCGAGTCGAACACCTTGTAGCGCACGTGGGGGAGGCGCTTCGCTGCTGGGAGGGCGGTGGGCGACACTGTCACGACGTTCGGCGCGGCGAAGACCCACATGCGGCCGCCGTACACCATATCGGGGCCCTCATAGCGGTAGCCACCCTCCATCGGGTCCAGCCGCACCACCGCGTCGTTGCACCAGTGCACCGCGTAGGACAGCAGCAGGCCGCAATCATCGCCGAGCAGGCGCCGCAGGGGCTCGTCGATGGGAGAGCTTTGCAGTTCTTCGATGGCGTCGAAGGCCATCTGCACGGCCGCCGCCACACTGCGTGTGACGTAGGACGTGGTGAGGGGGTGCACCTGCTGGATCTGGTAGGCGCGATGACGTACCATCTGGCGTGCCAGCACCCTGCCCAGCCGGTCCTTCACGTCCACCATCTGATCGGACGCGAGCTCCCAGAGTTCCTCGCCGCGGCAGGGGCCAACGGTGAGCATGGCGAATGGCGCCAGCTTCGGTGCGTGGGCCGCGCCATCGTACACACGGGTACAGAGGATAATAATATAGACCACAATGGCAAAGATGAACGCCGTGCCGAACACGGAGGAGAGCACGATGGCGAGGCGCACGTGTGACGTAAGGTGGCTCTGACGCAACGCGCTCTTCACCGCCACCTTCCACGCCAGCTGGTCCCCCAGCACGTCGTGCACCGTGGCCGCGTTGATGAAGTCGCGCATAAAAGGCACGGTGCAGTCGTACTCGCCAGGCCAGGAGGACACGATTACGATGCAGTCGTTCGACGAGGTATTGGTGAAGACGGTGTAGTGCATGTTGTGGGCGTCCATGGTTTCCTCGAAGCAGTTCGTTTCAAGGAGTTCGTCCACGTTCAGGGCGGCCATGGCAAAGCCCCAGAAGGTGTCGGTGGAGGCCTCTGCCTGTGCGGTCGCTTGGTACACGGGCTGGCGCAGGTCGATCCACCACGTGTCGTCCGTCTCGAAGTGATCGGGTGGGCGGCGCGTGGCAAAATTGTGGCAGGACGCACCCTCGCAGTGCTCCACAAACGGGAGACTGCTGGTGTTGTATGGGCCTGTGATGGCGAGCCACCCCGTCTCGATCGAGTACCAGGGTGACTGGCGCGCGACAGCGGGGTCGGACCAGTTTCCCACGGGCCCGTATTCCTCCTCGTCCAACAAATCCCAGTTGCTCAGCGATTCGCCGTAGTCCTCGGGGTAAAACTGATAGGTCACGCCACCAGGAGCCGTGAGGAAGACGGCGATGCTCGCTGCGGAGGACTGCACCAGCTGTGCGTAGCGGTCAAAGGTGTCGAAATACTGTCCGGCCACTCGTTTCTCCTTGGAGGCGTTCAGGTCGGGCAGAGACTTCATCTCGCCCATAATGTAGCCCTGAAGCCCGTAGACGGCCGAGATCGCGTTCAGCACCGCATCGCGGAACTCGGTAGTGAAGTTGTTGGCGAGGTCGTTCTCCTCCGCACGGTAGGCCTTCTCGGCTTCGGAGTCCTCGTGCTGCAGCACCAGGATGGGCGTGAGAATGGTTGCGAGGATGACGAGAAAGGCAATCCACAGCGCAAAGATGATGAGGTAGACGCGGACGCGTCGGGCATGGCGTTTGCTGTTCTGCTCATCCTCGATGGAGTTCCCTGTGGGGTTTTGAAACACCTTCATCTTCAAATCAGAACAATACAAACAACAACAACAAAAAGAAAACCGGCAGCCGCTGCTTCAGCAGAGCCAACGTCGTCAAATGCAACTGCAAAGGGGGCGTGCCTGTCACACTAACAGGCAACGCTCACACCAACAACTTGGTCTTTGGGCCCAACTGCACCCATTCGACATAAAACAAGAGGAAACTCTCTTGAGCGCTTAGCTTAAAATTGGACTTTAATTGCAACGCGTCTTTTTTTTTTACGTTTGTTGAGATCAACAAACAAACAGCAACAAAAAGAAAAGATCACAGACTGCAATGGGCAAAAAGAAAAAAAAAACTAAGAGAGGCAAACCCACGTGCACACAGAAACAGAGGCGGGTTTGCAGTGGACAGTGTAGATATACGTGTGTATATACTCTAACCCATGGAAGTTAAAGGCATCAGTGAGGCCACACGGAGAGAGAGAGAGAGAGATGAAGAATACATGGAGATGGGGTTTATGTTAAGAAAGAGGCATCTAAAAACTGCGTTGATGCAGTCACGAAATAAAAAAAAAACAAAGAAGATAGCTTTTCTCTTCTTACATTTTGACTTCTCGAAAACTGCTTTCATGAACGCGTTGCCACCGCTAGGATCAACGTTTCGTAGCTTGACTGTCGAGAATGAAGAGGCCGATCAACACGAGCTCGTCGGGATTCATCACTTTGTGACGTTGTCGTAGAGTTGTCTACCACACTACCCATTCGCCATTCGCGAAAAAAAAAGCCCAAAACATTCCTTCATTAATTTCACTTTTCTTTTTGTGTATTTATTTCAGCACTCTTCTTGCGCTCGCCATCACACGTGAGGCAGAGAACAGCGCAGCTCCACCTGACTCAATTTAGACGGTAATGACCTCTCTAAAAAAAAAAAAAGACAACAGACCACTACTTTACAGAAATTACATCACTCATAAAGAGTCAGAATAGACAGGAATAAAGAGGACAGCCCTCTGTAGTGTGAGAGAATGAAAAGAAAAAGAAGAATTAAAGAAAAAAAAATTGCAGAGGAAACAACAGCACTTGACGAGAGGGCTTCTCAGCACATACATACCGTGAGAAGAAGACACAACACGGCCAACACCAATAATTACAATACCAACACATGAACTGTAAACGCACTTCTAAACAAGTAGATATACGCAGCAATTACAACATATCACAAGACGGATGAGGAGAAGAGGGTAAAAAAGAAAAAGAAAAAAAAAACAACCGAAACAGACGTGAGCTGTTACGGTTGCGGTAAGCTCTCCTTGGTGAGAAGAAGAGAGAGACTGGCACTCAAGAGGCTGTCAGAACACAAAATCCTCCCCTCTTCTTCACTTTAAAGACAGAAAAAAATGGCAAACGGGAACACAGCTGTGCGCTCTTCCCCAAGCCGATTTAAGGCGCTCTCCCACGCGCGTGCACCGCAACGCCCGGTAGCGGGGACTCGTCTTCAACGAATGTGGTACCGCGCTCCGACTGACGCTGCTGCATCGCGAGCTGGCGTAGCTTCGTGCTCTGCTGCAGGCAGCGGATGGCGCAGCGTGCGGCCAGGTGCTCCAGGATGCCCTGCTGCGGCACACCAAAGGCGGTGACCAGGCGGCGGTAGATGTTGTGGCGCTCCGGTGCGGCGAGGGGGCGGAAGAGGATCTTGTAGCTGGAGTAGAAGTAGTAGACGAGCACCCGCACGGCGTCGTAGGACATGCCGAGGGTGATGGCCTGGTAGTCGAAGGCGACGTGCAGGGCGACGTCGAGGGCGTGCGGGATGACGGGCCGCAGCAGCGCACGCGTCACCCCATCGCCTTGGATCACGAAGGAGCTGCGCAGCAAGTTTCCTGATGTATGGTGCGGCTGGCTCGTGTCCGATTCTACCGTGAGAGGCAGAGGTGCGGGCAGGGCCGCTGCGGATCGTCCGTATTCGCTAGAGTGGACGGAGCCGCCACTGCGCACGATGGTGAGTGGATTGCCGTTCTCGGCGCTACGCACGGCGACGTTGATGGGCCCGGTGACGAGTTCGTGCACGGGGATGGCCGCGGGCGTGTTGGCAGGGGCGGGGAAGTCGTCGCTGCGCCGGTGGTGGTGCTGTTGCTGTTGCTGTTGTGGATGCGGTGTGGGTGCGGCGGCGCGGGCCGCCAGCAGCACCGGGCGGCGCGTGTCCACCAGCG
>JASAOD010001841.1:0-44728 GCA_030849845.1 Crithidia brevicula | reverse complement strand
CATGAAAGTATTCAGAAAATGCTTACGTCAATTGTGTCCAAAGACGGAAGCTTAATCCTATATGTTGTCTGGAATAGCGTTAGCGAAAAGTGTCGTTTTACAACACCGAAACCGCGTTACAAAATTGAGAAGAACATTGATAAGGTGCCACACAAGACAAAACACAACTCATACTCTCCCCTGTTGCGTCAATTCGTAATTGGTAGCTTATTATTTTTGCCAACGTTTCCATGAAGGGAGGAGAACAAAGAAGAATTAGGTTCTCACCCCTCAAGCGGAGCATAAACTGCATGTACTAGAGAGAGAGGGATGTGGTAGTTTCCATTTGCCCAACATCTTCTCAACTTTGTCGCTCCTTTCCTTTTCGCTGCTCCTCTCCGTGGTTTTTCTTTCTTTCTGTATTTGCATTCGGCCATTTAACTCGGAAAGGTCTAATAATAGAAAGATGAGACGCTTTATAGTGCCGGCCACGTGGCCGCTTTGTCGATGGACTGTCGTAGGTCCATCTTCCACACTTCCAAATGCGTCACCAACGCCTGATTTTGGCCGCCGGCGAAGACGTCTGCAACGACGTACTGAGAAGCGTATTTTTGAGCCAGAAAACGACGACGATGCAAAAAATGCCTGCTTTGAACGTTACGGGTTTGTGCAAAAACCGATGTTTATGGAGACATGGCAAGAATTTTTGAGAGAGCTGCAGCGTGTGGAACTAGGCTGGTTTCTCGCGCCCGGCGCCGGCGGGACCCTCCAGCTAAAAGTGTTTGACCACTTTGAACCTGGTGATGGACTTTTATGCGAGTTAACTGGAAGCACGACACGTTCAGCCCCATTGGCGGAGTTTTTTGAAGTTTGTGGCAGCATCTGTCAAGGTGGTGCTGCTCAAGGTGAGGTTAATTTTCTAGACGGTGGAAAGCACTTTGTACTTCAAATTGGAAGTAAAAAGTGTTTTGCAAGTGATAGCTTTAAGGACGAACCACCTATTCTTCCTTTTAAATCCCAATATAAGTGCCGCGGGACCTCAGTTTCCCTCACAATTTTAGACAAGCAGACCAGCATCTCGACACCTCTTTTCGCCGACCTTTCGCTTCAAACACTCAACTATGCTTTCTTGACATCCCTTCCGATTTTTCTTAAGCGCTCTGACATCGGTGTGCGGAATGCTGACTTTGTTACAAAAGACCAGATGCGTCATTTCCGCTTCGCATGGTGCTTCTTGCGAAAAGAATCTTGGATGACCCCGGTTGAAATGACAGAGCTTGACTGTTTGCTTCCGCCATAATCTATTTTTACAATTTACACTTTGCGAATAAAAAGGAAGTTGCGTACTCGTTACAAATGTGAGTACTTAAAGGAAAAGAAAAAAGTTCGAGATGCGGGGTCCAATACATATATTGGACCCGAACATCTTTTGCTGCCTTTACGAAAACAACAACAACAACAACAGCCTCTCATCGCGTTAAATAAGCAGTGGGTCAGTGCACAACAATTTATAATCTAAACATTCTCGCAAGGGTGTCACTTGAAAAGAATAATAATAATCTATTTTTATTCTCCTGTTTATCGATGAATGAATTTTCTATATCTGCTGCTCTTAGTATGGCAAAGGTAATGCTCATTGCCTTGTTGTGTTATGGAAAGTAAAAAGGTTGTAATAATGCTATTCAATGCCGCTCCGCCTTTCAATCTGCAATTTTTCTGCTCTTTTATATTTTTCGTTATTCTGGCAATGATAATAATAATACAAAAACATAATAATTACGCAACATACGCGATATACTATCAATTATTATTTATTACAGAAAACGCTACAATCAACACTAAAAGCGCACTAGAAAACGCCCTATTTGCACTTCCGACACGCACACGCAGACGAAACTGCTTAAAATTTATTTAAACAACAGCAAAAAAAAAGTCTATAAGCTTATAAACATGAGGGCACTTACACTTCGCTCTGGAGTTATTGCCCGCGCCTCGGCGGTGGCGATGTGCAGCCAGCGGTGGTGCTCCACTGAGGCAAAACCCGACAAGCCGGCGGAAAAGCCCGAGGCGACGAAGAAGAGCACCGAGGAAGTTGTGCCAATTGAGACGCTGAAGCAGACGGAAAAACAGCTGGAAGATGTGAAAAAGAGGGTGGAGGAGCTCAAGAAAGACATCCTGTATCGCGCCGCTGACGCCGAAAACGCGCGTCGCATTGGTCGTGAGGATGTCGAGAAGGCTAAACTTTACGGCATCACCTCTTTTGGCAAGGATATGCTTGAGGTCGCAGATACCCTCGAGAAGGCCATCGAGGCATTCGCCGCGTTCTCTGAACAGGAGCTGCGCGATAACAAGATGCTGGCCTCAATTCACACTGGTGTGAAGTTATCTTCCAAGGTCCTCTTGAAGAACATGAGCAAGCATGGTATCGAGAAGATGGGCGTGACCGTAGGAACGAAGTTCGACCCTAACCTGCACGATGCGCTCGTGAGCACTCCCGCTACTGAGCATGCGCCGAGCGATCACGTCTCGAACGTCCTTAAGGATGGCTACATGTTGAAGAACCGTGTGCTTCGTGCTGCCCAGGTTGGTGTGTCTCAGAGCGAGTAGCTGTGCAATGTCGACAGGCATCTGCTCACCCCATATTCTTCGTCTTTTAAGCCGTTTCTTGTTTTCCGATTGTGTTCTTTTCAGTTTACCTTCTTGTTTTCACATTATAAAACGAATTTCTGTTTTACTGTTTTTCAGCGAGTATTGTTCTTGATTGAGGCATTTTAAGCTTGCAAAAGAAATGAACGCTTAAGCGCCTTTTTGGAGAAAATCTGCTCTTCGTAGCCTTCTATTTTATTGACATCTATTGACTTAAACACACTGAGTAGCACACTCGAGAAGAAAGGAAGCTGACGCGCGAACCGCCAATGCTAGTAGGAGAGAAAAGAGGCGCGCGCCAGACTGCTACTTGCAGCTTCATGTGCTCGAAGTTTTGGATTATTGATTTAAATGCATCCGGAGATGTTTGTTTGCAGATTGCAATATCCATGTCTTTTTCTCTTTCAAATGTCCGTGAGAGTATTCACCAAAAGTTGTGCTCAGGCAAAAAGGAACTTACACTCCCTGTTGATTTTCTTCATCGTTCCGGAACACCCTACTCGTCACATAATTTATTGTTACTATTGTTTCTGTTGTGGTGCGTTCTTACGACCTTAATGAATGAAGAAAAAAAAAAAAAATCGACCGCCCCTTTAATGAATAGAGGCTGATGAAACGAAATAACAAAATGTGAAGGAATGCACAATTTTCGGGTTCTTCTCGGTACTTTTTTCAAGGACTTGTTCTCAGCTTTGTATGCAAAATAATGGCTCTCAGTCTTCCTGTTAGTCCATAGAAGAGCGCGTCAAGAGAGTCGGTGGAAACACACACACACACAAAAAAGAAAAGAACACCCTCAAAATATGAAACTTTTCCATACGCTGTTGTTATCCTCTTTTTTTTTGTTTTAACGAATCTTCACTGCTGTTATATTAATTAAATATCTGATTCTTATTCATGTCTCACCCGTATGAACACAACAAAAGTGATATATATATACTGACAGACAGCATTAAAGTATGCTTAGGAGAGTGGGATTGTACGCGAGTCGATGTCGAGGAAGCGCTTTCGCCTCGCGGCGCGGTTGCTCGACCACAACGAGTAGTGATGACTCTTCCTCAACTGTTACAAACCAAAGCAGATACGAGGCACTTTTGAGTGCACTAAAAGAGAATGAAAGCGTTTTGGCGAAGCTATCGACTGAAAGTCTTTATGGCGCCGCAGCATGCGACAACTTGCGAAAGGAAACAGAGAAGGCAAAGGCAAACGCGGAGCTACAAGCTGTCGAGGCCTTTGCAAAGGATATGCTGGAAGTGTGCGACGCGCTGCAGGTCATTGCGGCAAAGGTAGATGAGTACAAGGCCCAAGCAGAAACAATCTCTCCAGCGCATATGTCTGTCCTAACGGGCGTCAAGCTGACGGAAGAAGTTGCGCTGAAATCGCTGAAAAGGTACGGTGTTAGCAAGGTGTGTACAGTTATCGGAACCCCCTTCGATGAGAAGTGCCATGAAAAACTCTACATAATGCCTTCTTCAACGGAAATGAAGGCCGGTAGTGTTGCTGACGTGATCAAGGACGGCTACCTCATGAACGGCGTAATTCTTCGCAAAGCGCAGGTGGCGGTTAGCGAAGACCCTTGAAAAATGAGCGCTTTTTTCTCGTTATTTACTAGCGCAACACACTGTTCACTCTCCTTCATTCTTATTCGCGCTTGAGCTAGATTACGTCTTTACAAGCATGCTAAGCAAACTCGACAACTACAGCTACATAGAGAACAGCGTTGATTGGATGGTCAAAACATTGTATTTGACGACAACAGTTGACGCTTGTTCTAGAAAAATACAAGCTACGATCGTTTTGGAAACACGCTTTCCTCAGTCTGGAAAAAACTGTCCTTTTTTTTCTTATGATTAGAAAGCGACATCCATATCATTGCTGCTATGCTCTGCTTTTCTCTCATTTAATGCAAACAATCCTCTCTGTTTCTTCAATATTCGGCATCTTTCTTTTCTTTTTTTTTTCCAAATTAACATCTTGCAGTCTGTACAGTTGGTTTTGAATAGCTGTGTACACTACTGGAAAATGCTTCGTCGATGCGTTTCAATCGCGACGACCGCGCCGCAGGTGACTAGTCCATTTGCGGTCGCCAGTGACACTCAAAGACGGTTTTTAAAGATTGCGAAGTCAACGTTTGGGTTTTACTTAGCGCGCCGAGGGCAGCGGAAGTTTCCGTTTCACCGCAGGCCGCACAACAAGAACTCTTACGCAATGAATATGAACGCACCGTACTACTGGAGTTTTATGACAGCAAAGAGCCAGTCTTTTTTCCTGCCGGAAGAGAACTACATCACCGGTGATTGGACCGGTAAGTTTTTCGTTTCAAAGCGGCAGGTGTACACGCTGCAGCACGCGACTAGTGGAGGGAAAGTGAGGGTTAAGTCTTTCCCGTCGGTTTTTGAGCTCAATAGCCCGTCGCGCTGGAATGTGGGAAAGGAGCTGCGCACCTTGACGAAACCGCGAATGGACCTGATAGACGATCAGATGCTAACAAAAAAGCAGCGCTTGGATTACGTGAAAGCTGGATTTTTGCCGAAGTGAGAGGATATCTTGAACCTTCCACAGAACAAAAAACAACAACAACAACAACAAATAAAGCACAATCAGCGACTAAAGTGACTATAACAATAAAAAAATCAGAAGGGGTCAATTTCGGCGACGATTGATATTCCCGCGCGTTCTCATGTGATCGCCACAGTTTCCGAGCTTCAAGTAGATAGGCACTCTTGCCAAATTATCGATACAACAACAAGAAGGAAGCCCCATCAACTATCAGCTGTAGTGCGGCGCGCCTACATCTTTTTGCTGACGTATAGAGTCTTTTTTTTTTGTTTGCTGCATCTTGCATTCCCTTCCAGCGTTGTTGTAGTTTTGGTAGGACATCAATGCAAAACAGCTGCCAAATCTTGTACGTTGCAATTCTCTTCCCCTTCTGCTGTGAAAAGGTATTTCTGTTCTCCTGTTCCCTGAGCTCTCTCTTCATACCCCCAAAAACAGTTGTATAGCATCAGGCACTTCAACTTTGCAGCACTCCCAGCAGCTGTCATGCGGTGTGCGCAAAAGGCTGTTTTGGCAACGCAGTGGAGGCGGTACCCCGGAACGCGACCGTTTTCGATGACCACCCGCCTGCTCAAAGACGCCGATCCTTTAAGTGCGCTGCTTGAGGAAATGGAGAGTTGTGACACATCAGCCCATCCACAAGGAAAAGGCACTCCTGTTAAGCTTGAGGAAGCTGTTCCACTGAGCACTGCGTCAGCCTCGCCTCCTCCAGTCCTAGATGCTCGACTGCGATTGGAAGAAGCGAAACAGAAGCGGCTGCAGAACCAGTTGAGAGATGTGGGTGAGGAGCTAGACGCACTGCTGAGTGAAAGAAGCCGCACCGCGTCACTCGAGTCAAGCAAGGCGTACGTGCCGGCGCGTGCTGCAAAGACGTTTTTTTCGTCTGCAGAACCAATCCAAGAAAAGTCACTTCAGGAGTTCATTCCGGACGAGAAGAGTGCGGAAGAGGTCGCCAAGCTGCCGTCGTTGCAGCACTCTGGCTGCGCTGCGGTAGTGACAATGGTGGGCGTTGTTATTAAGGGACCTTGTGACGCTCAGGTCGTTTTCCCTGGTGATGAGGCGGAAAGCGGCTGCACCGAGTTCACGGTGAGGTACGACATCCCTTTTGTGCAAGCAAGGAGCTCTATGGTGGTAGTTGTGCGAGCTATCGGTGCCACCCTCTCCACTTTTGCCCACGAGAACGTGGGCGTTGGGGATCTTGTTCACGTCCTAGGCCACTTAGCTCCTTTCAGCCCAACGGAAGAAGGATGCAGCTCGTGTGCTGTATATGTACTCCCCACGGGAGGCAACATCTCTGTTGTGCTTTCCAAGGCCTCCTGTTGAAGTACATGGGAGACAAAAGCAAATGCTCAGCTTTTTGTTTGCATTTGTGTTGTCACATTTTTTTTTCTCTCTTTAAACCTGCAATCGCAGCAGCTACTACTGCTTATTAGGAATTTGCGCTTCGCGCACCTGGAGACTTTTTGTATTTTTTCGGGCTACAACACAATGTGTAGTCGTGAGAGCTGCGCAGATGAAGCAAACGAAAAAAATAAAAAATAAAAATAAACACTACACTGCTCTATGCCGCAAAACGTCTGCATGATGAAACAAACCCGTGAATTCTGAAAGTCGAAAACCAGACGAAGTTTTATTTCTTTGTCCTGTTATGTCCGCCCCATATTTGACCTCTTCTTCGCTTCGCCTTTCTTGCGACACGGAATCGGACGCCATCGACGCGCGCTGTTTTTATCATACAACTCTACTCGCGGAACACAAAAACGTGAAAAAGAGCTCCTATTTTAGAGCCGAGTCCTACCTGCTTTTCTTTAGCGCAAGACATATCTTTTTCTCTGTCGTTCACGCAGCTGAAGTCATGCGCGTTCTTGTCGCCGCATCCAACTACTCAGAGGACATCGAGCTGGTGTGCATCACTGATGTCCTTGCTCGCGCTGCAATCAACGTCACGGTGGCTTCTGTGACCGACTCGAAGCACATTACCTTGTCGCGCGGCACGCGGATGGAGTGCGACGCGCTTATCACCGAGGTGACTGCCAGCGACTTCGACGCTGTTCTGCTTCCTGGTGGCATGCCCGGGGCGGAGATCTTGGGCAAGTGCGAGGCCCTGAAGGAGATTATGCATGAGATTCGATCCCAGAACAAGCTGTACGGTGCAATTTGCGCTGCACCGGCGATGGCCCTTGGGCCCATGGGACTGCTGGAAGGAGTGGAGACCGCTACCAGCTTTCCCAGCTTTGAGGATAAGATGCCCTCAAACGTCAAGTACTCGCAGAGCGCCGTTGTGCGGTCTGGCAACTGCCTCACAAGTCGCGGCCCAGGCACGGCCATCTTCTTTGGGTTGGCGGTGGTGTCCATTCTCAAGTCGCCGGAGTTGGCGGAGAGGCTGTCCAGCATGCTGCTGGTCGACAAGGCCGCCGAGATGGACGACGTCCGCGCTCTCAAGTAACTCCGCTGCCCATCAACAACTTCGGGTTTTCAATCATGTGCCTTGACGGAAGGACCAGTCGCATCGTCAAGCCTCAAAAGCATCGCAAAAGAAACGGAAAAGAAAACCTCTTCTCGCTTTATAGTTTCTTCTATTTTGAATCAAGTGTCATATATATATACTCACTCACCCTTTTTGTGGCGCATGGGATCGATGGAAAAAGAAAAATGGTGTGTCGGCCGAATTTATTACGTTGACTAGACCCAGCATTACTTTTCCTCTTTTTTCCACTGTCAACCGCACTTTCGCTAAGGATGCGCAGGCTTTTCAATTACCACAATGTGCGCGCGGATGCATTCCTGGCAAAAAAAAAAAACACACAAGTTTTTAAATCAAAGGTGGCAAGAGAGAGAGAAAAAAAGAAGAAGCCGTATCATCTTTCGGCAGCTTTCTTTGGCGCGGAGCCAAAACGATGCTCGATAGGAGAGAGCGAGAGGGTTGGGCAGAGGTGAAGTGAGAAGATCATTCAAATTAGTTCTTGCTGCTGTTTTCTATTCATTTAGTTTATCACAAAACAGCAGCAAGGTGAACGCGTTCGCAGATTCGTGTTTTTGTGCGACCCCTGTGGAGGTGAGTGGTGGTCCCTGTTTTATTTTCTCATCAATAGACTTCGCGCTTGCGAGTTTACTTTCATGTGACTCTGCTCGCTGCCCTTGCCCTGGTTCTGTCATCGGTAGTGTATTTTGTTTCTCTCTCTCTCTCTTATCGCTCACCTGCTCACCCCTTCCTCCCTTCGTTCACGCGGCTTTGCTTTGGGTACTCCTTTTTGGTGCTGCAGCAACGTCCAATGCGCAATGGGAGCCTTGAGTAGACTCTTTTTCCCTCCTGGCCCTACAGCGTTCAGGTTCGTCGGCCGTCCCGCCAAGTTTCAGGGCCCGGCTCACATCATGTCGTCGACGTGCGTGGCCACACAGACGTTTCACGGTGAGCCCCTTCGTCTGCACTGCATTCCCGGCTACGCTTCTGCACTGCACATCGTCCAGTACCCTGAACGAAAGCAGTTTGTCCTGCTCGACTGCGGGGCGCCAACCGATGCGCCAAGAGTGCGATTTTTTATCGAGGACGTGCTCAGCCAAAGCGATGGTGTGTCCTACACGTTGCAGGAGAACCTCAAGCTAGCCATTTCCTCCCACTGCCACATCGACCACAGCGGGGCGGCGCGCGCGTACGAAGAGCTCGGCATCCCCATCGCAGAGCCAGCTTTGATGGATGTGGCATACAAGGGCAGGGGCGGGCGTGTCAACCAGCTGGTGGAGTGCTGCATGCTGCTTTACGTTGGCCAGCGCAACGGTCGAAGTGCCGAAAATCCATTCCACCACTCGCAAGGCATGTGTGGACCCTACTGGCGGTACACCACCACCCGCCCCCACGTTTTGCGTGACAGTTCCCCGCTGCCGCTGGGCTTTGGCGATTGGGTGGCTGTGCACATCCCCGGTCACACCGACCACATGATCGGAACGTACCACACGCCCTCTCGCACCTTCTACGCGGCGGACCTCACGGTGCGCCTCCGCAAAGGCTTCTTCTCCCCCCAACCGGTGCACTACGAATGGGCGTTTCTGCACACCATTGACCGCCTGCGTAACCTCGATGTGGCGCTGCTCCTTCTTGCGCACGGCGGCACCGTGGACGTCGTGGGGCAGTGTGGATCCTGGGGCGCTCTCCTCGACGAGGTCCTACACCGACACCGCGAGAGGCAGAAGCGGACGATCATGGGCGGGCGGAGTCTCATGACGGCATTTCAGCTCGCGTTTGGGCAGAGCTCACGAAGAATGCTGACGTCAACGCGGGACTTCACCCCGGCCGATCTGCCAACCCGCCCTTTGCCCCAACCTCTGAAACCTTCGAGCGGCTATATCTTTCAGTGCTGAAGATGCAAAAAAAGAGGAAAGCGGATACGGGTGGCCTTTTCTTTTCTAGTTTCGCTTGTATATTTACGGATATACAGATAAGCACTTTTCAATTTTCCTCATCATCCTTTGACAACGTTCTTTAAGTAAAACCAAAACAAGCTCCCCTCCAAAATGACAATCTGTAAGCGCTTTTTTCTACTTTTATTGGTTCTGCAGGCCCCTATCTCCCTTCACCCGCTTTTTTGAGCGCGATCAAGAGCTCGGGCCAGGCGGTGCAGCCTTTACCTACTTCTCTGCTTTACATCGATACTTCACAACAACAAGAAACAAACAACAACAACAACAAAAAAAACCACAGCACCAGCTGAAACTGCTCTTTTGTTTAGTCATTTTTGTCCGAAGGAATTTCGAGTGTCAGCGCTTTTTCACGTGTGGAATAGAGGAAAAAAGAAACCCATCAAAAATACGCACACTCGATCCTTCAAAGAATTTCTAGTTGGGTAAAAAGAAAGAGAGCCGAATCTTGAAAAAGGGCGGCTGCACTTTGTCCAGTTGCAAAGAGGCTTCCCCAAATTCCACGCTGCGATACTTCTACAAGTAGCCACGACGTGCTGGTGGGATGGGGTGGTGTGTGCGTGTGTGGTTGTGTGCTTCTTTGTAGCATAATTGCCTCGAACAATTGTGTCTTTCTGCCTTTTTCTCGCTTTCCTAACGCTCAACAAAACTAAACAAAACATTCCCTCCATACTGTTCTTGTTTGTCTTGCTTTCTGGCACCTGTGCGCAACCTTCCTAAGTACCACTATGCATCGACTACATCAATAAGCCTCATATTTACAGCAATCATCAACACCTGTAAGGTGCAATCCTTTGTGTTATTACTTTACGAGATCAACGAAATCTTTTTGTTTTTTGGCGAAAATAAAGAAAACAAACAACAACAGCAGCAGCGTCATCTGGTTTTGCACGACTGTTTTCTTTGCAGAGCAACGCCTTGATTTGGACTGAAACTCTCAGGGACATGCTTTAAGAGCTTACGCTTTTAAATCGATCCCTACTCACTTTTTTCGTCCTTCTTCTCGCGTCAAGATACACCTGCTCTTAGTCGCCTCAGCGTTTCAATTTTTTTTGTTGTTTTTTCATCTGCTCGCAATTATCATCTGCGGGAGAGGCACACACACACACACACACACTCACACGTACTACGCATTCCCAGTGCGACTTTAAACACACTGCGAATAGAGAAACATCAACGGCAACTACAACTACAACACCACAAAAACAACAACAACAGCAATGGAGGAGTTATTTGATCAGGTTGTGAGGGGGTCCCCCATGCAGCAGCTCAACCTGAAAGGGACCGACACTCCCGAGTACACGATTCTGTGCGTGCAGGCGCAGTCGCCAGTGCAGCGTGTGGCTCTGTTGCACCACCGTCTTCAAACCTCGACGGAGAACAGCGCGGGCCAGAACGCCAGCTTGCTGCTGAAGACGTGCGTCAGTGCCCAGCTCTCTCCGGATGATGTGGAGGAGATGGTGGAGAACCTCGTATTGGTAGCTCAGAAGCACGGCAACTGGCCGCAGTTCATTCGCTGGGTGTGCGCCATTGTGCACTACTACTGCACCGACGACTTCACCCTGTCCCTCTTTTCTGAGTTTGGTGTCCCGAAGGTGGCGGTGGAGGCGCTGCGCCGCTACCGTGGTGATCGCAAGATCGTCCTGGTCGCCTGCACGTTGCTGTCGCACTTCAACCTGTACGACATCGGGGACGGCATCACGCAGCTCGCGAACGTTTTGCAGGCGCACTGCGGCGATGCAGCCATCGTGCGGCTTGCCACAAGGGCACTCGCGGAGTTCACGTCGTACTACAAGGAGATTCCTGACCGCTTTTTGCAGGTGAGCCAGGAGTTCCTCGATGCGAAGGGCGTCGCCGCGCTGGAGGGTGTGCTGCACGAACACATCAGCGACGAGGAAATCACGACCTACGCGGCGCGCATCATGGCCAACATCACCAGCTCAGGGGCGTCGAACATGGTGGACGCGGACTCACCTGTTATGATGTACCTCGCGGATGCCCTGGCGCGCTACCAGCAGTCGGAGATGCTGTGCGGACACGTGTTACGCGTCTGCAGCAACCTCCCGCGTTCCCAGTTCATTGACTGGGACTGCGTCTCGTCGCTGTTCAGCAACGCCAAGTCGGAGCTGGTGGTGCTGGAGTGCATTCATTTCCTCTGCGGCGTGGCGATCAACGCGAAGGAGATGAAGTCACGCATCTACTCCACCGGCTGCGTGCCACGTGTGCTGGAAATGATGCGCACCTACCAGAGCAATGCCGCTATCCAAGAGGAGGTGTGTAGCCTCTTGTCCTATCTCTCCTTCGACTCGGAGACCATCACGGCAAGCATCACCGAGTCCGGCGGGCTGCTGCTCGTGCTGAATGCTATGCGGAAATTCCCCGGCAACGAGGACCTTCTCATGTCCGCCTGCGCGGCGCTGTCGGGGCTGACGTTCAACAACCAGACGGGCCAGCAAGTCATCGTCGATAACGGGGGCGTGGCGCTCATTTTGGATGCCATGCGTCGCGGCAAGAAGGCGCGGCTTCAGGAGAACGGTTGCCTCGCTGTCGGCACCATGTGCTGGAACAGCGACCTAAAGTCGGACGTTGTGCGCTTGGGCGGCGTGCAGGTGATTATGAAGGCGCTGGACGAGCACTACACAAGCTCGGGGCTCGTCAAGAACGCGTGCCGGGCTCTTGCGCAGGTCGCGTTTAACTGCGAGCGTTACCGGGACGAGATGAGCGCCAAGGGCGTCATCCCGCTCATCATTCGCGGAATGGAGCAGCACCCCAACTACGACCGCGCGCAGATGCACGGCTGCGTGGCGCTGTCTTACCTGTCGTGGACAAACGAGGACAACGCGGCGCAGATCACGGCAAACCGCGGCTACAAGGTGGTGGTGGATGCGATGCGGAATCACCCCAACAACCACGAGGTGCAAGAGCACGCGTGTCGCGCCCTGGCCAATATCAGCAACGTCAGCCTGTACGACTCCGCCTCAGCGCTGGAGCAGATCGTCGCCGCGATGCGCCGGCACGAGAATGTGAGCGAGGTGCAGGAGGAGGCCTGCCGCGCCATTGTGACGCTGTCGCTGGTGTCCCCCACCAACAAGGATCGCCTCTACCAGCTGAACGGCGCCGATGCCGTGATCGCGGCAATGAAGCGCTTTCCACACATTCAACTGGTGCAGCAGGAGGCGTGCAACGCTCTCGCCCATCTCGCGTACGAGCACGCCGATCTCAATCGCGCGGTCACCCGTCTTGGCGGTGTGTCGCTCCTGCTGACGGCGATGTGCACGCACAAGTCCAGCCCAAAGGTGCAGCTGAACGCCTGCGGCGGCCTCAGCGCCTTGGCATTTGACAACACCGTGGCCCAGCAGCAGATCTTCGAGTATGGCGGTGTGCAGTGCGTCATTCACGCCATGGACAACTTCGAGCGGCTGCGTATGCTAGAGCTCGGCTGCTCTGTGCTGGGAACGTTGGCTTGGAATACGGAGATCAAGGAGCGGGTGGCCGTGGATGCTATCCCAGAGATCCTGAAGGCGATGCGGACGCACAGCAACAACGCCTTACTGCAGAAGTCGACTTGTCGTGCCATTTCGCAGTTCGCCTTCAACTCCGAGAACAATCGCCAGCTGCTCGCCGACGCAGGCGCCATCCCGCTCATCGTGAATGCGATGCGCACGCACCTGTCGACAGAGAAGCTCATTGTGCACGCTCTCAAGGCCCTCACCTACCTCTGCTGGGAGAACACGCAGGTCGCCGAGACAATCATCAACCAGCACGTGGAGGAGGTCTTGCAGCGGATCGTGGAGCACTACGAGCAGACGCATCGGGTCTTCAGTGAGGCGGTGCACCTGTCAAAAATTTTATTTCGCAAGACCACCGGAAGTCCGAGCCCCAGCATGCGCATCGTGTCGCCGCCCATTGCCTCGCCCATGCCCATTCAGCAGACCCCGGGGCCGCGGTACGACAACCCGGCGCCTCCCAGTCCGCCCCCACAAGATGACCCAGAGGACCGCTTTTATGCCGCACCACTGGACGGCCCGGTAGAGGGCCAACATCGCAGCCGCCAAACGCAGCACTCGCGCGACCCGGCAGCGATGGACGACTACAGAGGGCCACGCGGCGGACGCGGTGGTGGTGGAGGACGCGGCCGCGGTGCGGTGCGGCGACGCGGTGGGCCTCCGCCTTTGCGCGGCGGTGCCGCCGAGCGCGGTGGTCGTCGGGGCGGTGGTAATGGTGGTCACATGGAGAACGGCCACGGTGGCAGAGGACGCGGTGGCGGTGGCGGCGGCGACTTTAATGGCGGCGCGAATGGCGGATGCTTTGACTTTCACGACGAGGCCATGCAGGAGGCGCTGGAGGCGCGCTTCGGTCCGCGTCCTGGCAGCCGCGCTCGCGGACGCGGTGGCGGTGCGAATCACCGCGATGTGGGGGATCTCTGGGACGACCCCGATCCAGGCACCTTCCACGGAAACCGTCAGCTGGGGCAGATGAACTGGCAACAGGCGGAGTTGTCGACGACGATGCAAGGGGATGGACAGCACGACATGCTTGAGCCGCTCGGTTATGGGCGGCAGGATGCATTCTCGCAGCAGTACCAGCAGCAGCAGCAACGTGGCAGGGGTGGCCGTGGACGTCAGCAATACTACCGCGGTGCTGTCCGTGGTCGTGGAGCTTCGGCGAATTGAGAACGTATCATGGGGGTTACAATACGTCCCCTCTGCATTCGAAACGAAAAGGGTGGGAGAAATACGCCGTTTAATAAAAAAAATGTATCCTGTTCTCCGCTGATGAACCTCGGTGCTTTCTTCCACAAGGCTCGCTGTACCGCTTGATTTTGTAGCTATCAACCCTTCTTTTCGTTTATTTTTTTTTCTCTCTTATTTACAAACACGTGAATCTGTTCGACCGCTGGCCGTCAAACGAAGAAAATAAAAAAACATACTTTTAAAACCGGACGCCTGTCGTGCGCGACACTTAAAGAAGTCTGCTCTTCGCAAAAAAAAAAAAAAAGTGAAAGAAAGGGAAACACGGTGAAGAGAGATCGAAAAATCAAGCAAACGTAAAGGAACTCTCTCGGTCAGCCCAAGCGTTGGTGCATACAAACTTGTTTTGCGTTCGTGGGTTAATGTGGAGGTCTTATTTTTCATTTTCTGAAGGCGGCGCTGTTCGTTTTTTTCTCTTCCTCCTCTTTTTCCCATCGATATAAACATGTTCATACAGATATGGATCGATATACCTATTAGTTAGCGTATCTTTGTTTGAGTATTCTCCACAATTGCGTGCATCTTCGAATGAAAAAAAAAAAGAAAAAGAAAAAGGTAATGGAAGCGTCCCTGTTGGTACTGGAATGAGTTTGGCGGCGACATGCAATGCAGATCAACAACAACATGGACAAAACAAAGAAACAAAACGGACAGAGGGAATCGGAGGTGTCGAGGACAGCACAACCGTAGGAGTGAAACGAGCTTATGTCACTCAACCCTGCTCGTCTTCCTTGCAGAGAGCAGAGTAGTGCCTGTTCCGTGACATGATCGATCTTTTTTTTTTTTTTTACTGGTGCGCTGAGCGCTGCGTTTGTGCAAGTGCCAGTGTGCGCTGCTACGACTTACGGCGAAGGGGTCAAATAATAATAATTGGCTTTTCACCCTCACATGTGCGTTGTAGCTTCGGCAGCTGACGTGATATCTGTGTATGGCGCTTTCGTAATTCTGATGCTTTGTGGGTATCACCTCTCACTGCTTTTCATCTTCCCTTTCGGCTCAATCTTTCCTCAACACACACACACACACACACATACACTGACCAACTGCCTCTGACAAGAACAGTCAAGAAGAAGCTCATACACAACAGGTCAAAAAAAATAATAGAAATCAGTAAAAGCAGACTTGGAAAGAATACAGCGATACTGCAAGCAATTCAATCTTTTTTTTTCTCGATCTTCTTTCAACAATGAACGTTCCTGAATGGACCAAGGACGAGCAGTCCATCGATGCCGCAAAGAGCTACCTCCGCCAGGGCGGCGCCGTGGACTTTTTTGAGATGATTGCGCGCTCGATTATCCACAATCACCCTGCTAACAAGGTAGAATTTTCTCTGGGGATTGTGTGCGACATCCTTAACGGAAAGGAGATCTCTGCCGACGCCGATTTTCAGCCAAAGCGGCAGGAGGACAACCAGTACATGCGTGAGAACGAGGTGAGCGACTTTCTGGATGAGTGGGTCTTGGCGTTGCTGCGGGAGAGGCCAGGCACCGACCTGGAGCGGATGCAATTCCACAAGCGCTACCTTGAAAGCCTCCGCGATGACGCACGGAACAGGGCGTAATTGGTCAAGAACGAAGCGTTGCAAAAAGGCCCTGTGTAAGGAAGTCCGGGTGTGGAGGTCTTCGCATTGACTCTCTACAGCGTGGCACTTTCTCCTTTTTCCTCTTTCACACCACAGCGCAAATGATCGTTTGCTGTATGTGTCGATGAAAGCCTGTTTTTTTTTTCTTTGCGTTGCTGCTTGCTGTTTTGTGCCTTCTCATTTTCCAATTGCGTGTGCGTAGCGTGCCCCGCATGGTGCGTCAGCCTTTTTGGTCAGCAGAGGGTTACTGTACGCAATGTGTGTGCTTGTGTGCGCGCGAGCTCTATAGGGTCACAGCAACAAGCTTCTCAAATCTCTTTTCCCTCCCAGCTCACCATCGCACCGTTGCTGCCCTTTCTTTTGGTCAAATCCACTTTTGGTCGTGCTGCCATGGTGACAGGGAGAGCTTTGAGTTTACCATTTTCTCCGTTTTCTTCAGGGTGAAGTGACATTGTACAGAACAACACGAACAACAAAAGAAAATAACATTCAGCAAACACCGCGCGTGTTTCTTCGAAGGGCGTAACCTTCACAATACCTAAACGTCTCCTCCTCATCGAAAATGGTTTCTGCGCCGGCTGGAGATGTAGGCAGAGGTGCTTCTTGGGGAGAG
This sequence comes from Crithidia brevicula, assembly GCA_030849845.1. Classification (NCBI taxonomy): domain Eukaryota; phylum Euglenozoa; class Kinetoplastea; order Trypanosomatida; family Trypanosomatidae; genus Crithidia; species Crithidia brevicula. The sequence goes on along the minus strand of JASAOD010001841.1, from coordinate 28,188 downwards.
CGTCCGGCGTAGACTGCTTTTCTTTTGAATATCGACTCAAGGCAATAGGGTGGATTGCTACTTAGTAGCAGAGTTATATGCATATAAAGTGCGTTGCTTTTGCGTGTCTTTTGGTGCCGGCGAAACTTGCATTTCTTTGCACGTTTTTCAAATCGGCCTCTTATTTTTTTCTGGTCTCCAAACTCCTTCTTTTTGTCTTTTCTTGTCTTTCCTATCACACCAACGCACACGCGCATAAAACACACATGGAACACATATGTTTACTGGTCAGATACAACGTACAACGAAAGCAGAGCACCCTCTGTCACTTTCATACGCACACGTGAATATATATACAAGAACAAATCAGAAGGGCGAGGGGGATCCTAGCGAATAAGACACAAGCGACACCAGTGAGTTGACAGCAAATATGCGCAGAGTGTTGGCGTCGTCTGCTCAGCAGCTGCAGGCGGTGTGCGCGTACAGCACCTTCCTCAGCGCATCTTCTCTCACTTTACAGCGCGGCGGGGCGGGGAGAAGCGGAGGCGGTGGCGGTGCACGATATAACAATGGTGGCCCTCCACAGCGAGGCTACGACAACCGACAGCAGGGCTACGACAATCGGCAGCAGGGCTATGACAACCGACAGCAGGGCTATGACTCCCGACAGCGAGAGTACGGTCACCCACAGCGTGGTTATGACAACCGCCAACAGGGCTACGGAGATCGGCATCAAGGCAACGACAGCAGGGAAAGACGCTACGGTGATACCCGCAGACAGGGCTACGGCGATAACCAGCAGAGGCACGGCAACCGCGATGGAGATGGCGGCCATCGGCGGCGCGGTGGCAACGACAGTCGCCCCCCACCACGCTCCAAGACGGAATTTCTTGCCAGCGATGCGGAGACGCTTCTGCAGATGAAGCAGGCTCACAAGGTGTCGAAATCAGCCAAAGAACGTAAGCAGATTCTTCGTGAGGCGCGCCGGCACTGCCGAAAAGTTCGCGTCGATGCATCCTCACAGGATGAGCGGTCGATCATGATTTTCCTGAACTGTGCCGCCGCATTCCGATGCAAATACTGCGATGGTCTGGTGGAGGCGGTGCAATGGGTACAGGCCAATTTCCGTGCTCTATCGCCACAAAACGTCGCGCTTTTTGCGAATGCGTTGGGTGCCCTTGACTTGCCAAACACCACGGAGGTGTTTCGCACCACAGTCGTTCTCGCTTTGCCATCGGTGATGGAGAGCTTGACACCGGTGGAGGTGGTCATGACTCTGCAGGCCTTCCAGCGTTTAAAGATCCGAGACAATGACGAGTTGAGGAATAAGCTTGTCTTGCAGCTGGAGCCGTGCATTACGACGATGCCTGTGCCGCAGCTGTCAACGCTGGCGGAGGTGCTGCTGAGACATCCGCTGCGCTTGCGTGATGAAGCAAAGTGGCGACAGCTAGTAGAAAAGGTGATGTCCCGCGCACTGGAGTCGGCGGAGACCATGCACTCGAAGGAGGCCATCACGTTTCTTCTGGTGGCGCCTAGAATGGACGTTCCGGCAGAGCAGCTGTGTCGCCTGTTGGCGCGTGCCACCGCCACCGCCGGCTTCCACAGCGACACTCAGATTGGCCAGCTGTTTTCAGCCCTTGTCCACATACAAAAGGCATTTCTAGATCCTACACCAGAGTTGACGGCCGCTGCCGCTGCACTCAGTCAAGCGCTAGTTGAGCGTCTCGAAAAAGTAATGTCTTTTGCGACGGTTGCGGGCATATCCGAAATTTGGTTTTCCTCGGTGAAGGCGGGCACGGAGTTGCCCATGGCGATGGTGCAGAGAACGAGTGAGATTGTGGTGAACGAGCTGACGTGGAGACACCAGAGGCTGAATGCGCTGGCGCGCTTGGCAGCGGCTGCCGATGCGCTGAAGCAGCCGCCTAAAAATGTGCTGGATACGATTGCCAAGTATCTAATTGGCGAGCGTCCTCCACGGCCACAGAGAGAAGCCCCACCGGAGTCCCACGATGAGGAACCGGATGATGAGGAAGACGTGGAAAGTCTCCGGGCAGCTTCGAGGGAGCTGTTATACAAACGCTTATTCTCCCAGTATGTGTCTATACGCCTTCACTTGGAGAGTGCGTACGCAAAGAGTGGGGCAGCCCCGCCTGAGGCACTCACCAAAACGCTACCAGAGCACCTGCTCTTACAGGTTCCCGCCACCGCACCGCGTCAGCTCTTGTCTGCCATCTGGACAATCCTCTCACGGCCACCAGGCTGTTCGCCCAACGCCATTTCCAACGACGAGGCCCTATACGCAGCCATTGTGGCGGATATCCGAAGCACNGCCCCTTTCATGGCGAAAATGAAAGAGGAGGTATCGAGCAATGCGAGAGGCGCGGAGCTTATTCAGGCTCTCGAGCGCGCAATGGAGTAGCGGTTATATATATATTTGACTTCAGTTTTGGACAAAGTCAAGCTAGTTCATGACTGCGACGTGGGCAGGCATTGCCTCGATTGTTTTTGCACTTCTTCACATACAGTTGTTTCCGTCTTTTTTTTAAATTTGTCGGCTTTTTTTCCCCCCACTGATGCTGGTGCAGAAAAAATTATCTCGTGTTCGTAGTGTTGCGAAACACGACGTGGTGTGTTGGTGTGCGTGTATGTGAGTTTCAAGGCTTGTCTATCCTCACCTTTTGCTTCTTTCATTTGTATCTTGTATTACCGCTGTGGATTCACAAAGCGAGCCGAATTTCTACCGGAATGGACGGGCAGCGAGGAGGCGTCTTTTTTTGCCGCTAAGGCAAATATATATATATATATATATATATGTATTTCGCAATTGAACAGAAATATGGAGTCGATGTCGCCCCGTCAGCAGAAAAGGCGCGGAGTTCGTACGCACATGCGCGAGAAGAAGAATGTGACCACACCACGAAAATAATAATAATAAAAGTTTCCAACATCCGCACTTGACCAAAAAAGTGGTGTCTGCGTTTTAAGCCACTTTTAATTTGGCTTCCTCCTTGTTTTTCCTTTCCCAATTCTTATCTTCCTGTTTCTCACTTTATTTATTTACACGGCATAGGCGCAAACACACACATACACACAAACACACACCTCTGTGCACCGCATGTCCGGCCTTTGGAGCTTCCGCGAGCCTGGCGTGACAGTCGGCGCCACAGGGGAGAGACAGTTCCCGCGACAGACGAGCCACATAGTCACCCAGGTGCTCCCGACAGGTGTAGAATACAAGAAATCGCTCTTACTCGACAAGGATACGGAAGTGCACACCATGACGGTCGCCGCAGCGTGTGCGTGCGACCAGCCGAACGCCATTGATGGTCTGCATCTATCAGCCGGCAAAGACAGTGAGAGGACAGCCGAGGACGGCACTGGCGCTCGTGCTTCTTTGCACGCGTGCTCGTCCAGCCCAACGCATTCCACGCGTAGTGTAACCATGGACGACATGTGGCCAAGTGCCGCAGCGGTGGATTTGGTTGATCGCGACGAGGCAGTGGGAGAGGTCCAGCGCAGCTGGTGGCGATCGCTCAGCGTCGACACACGGCCTGCAATAGACCTGCCCTCGTCTGCGCAACGCAGTGGCACCCCGTGCACCATCAGCGAGAGTACATTAGATGAGGAGGCTGTTCGGACGGCGCACCAGCTACTTGCTCGTGCCGCCTCTGCGCAGAATAGCAGAGGTGCCGAGGATGGTGGCAGCTCCAGCCTAGGCGAGCGTGCTTCCGTTCCTGTGGTGCGTGCGCCTCCAACGCAAGTCCTGCCGCATCAGGGACGGCGAAGTAATGCCTCAAAGCAGCCGTCAAGGGGCGGCCGGACTGGGTCTGAGACGACTTCAGTTTTCACCCCACAAAAGCAAGCGTTGCGGACCGCGTATGCGGCGCCGCGACCGATGGCGCCAAGTACAATTGGCGCAGCCTCTCACGCCATCGAGCAAGGAGCAAAGACCACGCCTTCTGTGAGTCTTGATGGGCAACATAACGAGTTCAGCGATCTACACAAACGTACCCTTCTTTGCCCCCTTTCCTCGCCAAACACCGAAGCAATACTCAACAACTACGGCAACTCCTTCGTCTCTTTACCATCGCCTCCCCTTGACGGTAGCAGATCAGAGCTTCTGCTTTTGACGCGGCCGTCGGAGCCGCTGCGGACGGCGCTCAAGAGTACCACAGCACCGCGCACTGACATGCAAGGTTGCGCTGCAGCTGTGGAAGGGCCACCAGCGAGGCATGTGCTGGTGCTGCTTGGCCGTTTCTTCTCGCGGTGGCGCGCCGCTGCGGAGGCGCGTCGTATTCAGCGGTGCTCCGCGTCGTACCATCGCTATTTAATGGAGTGCGTCCGCGATGCCCTTGGTGAATCCTCGCTTTCTTGACCACGATAGAAGGTAAAAATGGAAGTTCAATATCGCTACGTGGGCGGATTGTTTTTTTCCAGAAGAGAAGCAATCGATCGTTACCGATCGCGTCCACGTTTTTCCACGCTACGCGGGGCTCTCGAGGAGCGGGGGCCGCACATACCACCCCCCTTTTCCCTGCTCTTTTATCTTTCTCAAGATCTTCCAGCACAACACACACATCTTTTCTCGTCCGGTGTAGACTCATGAAGAACGCAGCAAGACCAACGAAGAAAAAGAAAGAAAAAAAAACAAATTTAGCAAGATCAGCGCAACGAATACGAACCGCAGAGTTTGCCAAGGGCAAACAGAAGCGATGAGTTGTACGCCCCTTACATTGTCATAAAGTAAAAAGAACAACGGGCAAGATGACGAGCATGCCGGCTAATAGTGCGCCGACGCTCCTTACTCCTTAGGCTTTCCTCTTCGCTGCGGCGAAAGGCTACTGGGAAGTGAGATCCTCCAAACGTTCAGACAATCTACATCATCTTCGTCATCGCTCTCTCTCTCTCTCCTTTCCTTGTTCTTTCTTTCAAGGTCTGAGCGATGAACGATTGAATTTATGAACGGTAATGGGAAGTGAAGACGTTTTTCTGATCTTCTAATTCTAAGAATTGCAACTCTTTTCTCCTTCCTATCGGCAGTCCTCGGCTTTTGTGAACTCACTTTTCTTTATTTTCCGCCTGTCCAGCCCCTATCCGCCTTGCTTTGAAGGCGGATTTCTAAAGGAAGCTTATCGCACTTCGTTAGTTACGAATAAACATCAAATAACAATAACAAAAATCAATAACTCATGTTCCTTTGAACCTCGTCAGTGTTTAAGCGTTCCTTACTTTTCTGCACTTCAGATTAGATGATGATGGTGTTGCAGATCAAATCATCTTCTACCTATCTTTTACTTTCTACTTCTTTTCCCTTCTTCGCCTTTCTCTACCTGAATCATCTACACTTATTCTTCTACAGCAACCATATCACGTTTCTATTTGCACTATCTTTTGCGGGCAACAAGGTAAGCTGTGCCATCCACACACACACACACACAGACACACACACACACGAATCGACGAGGATTCGCTCGCCTTTATTTATCTGTTTCTCGTTCTTTGTCTATTGTTTTCTCTTCTGTGCCGCCTTTGTGCCGCTCTCACTTTTTGTCCATTATCGCTTGATGATTTCACCTTCTTGTATCATCCTTTTTTTTTGAAAACACTTCTATTGGCACTCGATATATATATTCACTAATACATTGAGTGCGCAGCTTCTCACCAGCTTCACAATTTTTGTTTCCTTTGATGTTGTTGCGGGTGTGTCAATTTTTTACCTTCGTCATTCTCTTCTCACGTCACCTTTTTTTTTTTGTGAACGACAATAAGTAGCTGCTTTACCTTGTTAGCATCTCAGCTCTTTCGTCTTGTCTTTTTTCGTCGTGTTTATTGATCATACTTCCATAGTTGTAAGGGAGAGAAACCGAGATTGAGAACCGCGACCGGCTCTCTAAGTTGCCATACATACGTTAGGCTGGTCTATCCAACTGTGCAACCTCTACTTCTCCGGTGTTGTTTTTCTACCGTTCCCTTCGTTGTTCGGTGTGCAGTTCTGCTACACACACACACACACACACACACACAAAAAGAAAAATAATTTTGATCAGCCATTCGCTCTTCAGCGTTCGATCTGCAGCGTCTTCTCCTCCGCTTTCAGTCTTTTTTTTTCTTTCTGCCTCGTCACTTTGTGATCGCTGAAAGCTGCGAGGGCAACAGAGGTACGCTAAGAAAGCTCCGAAGGGAAAGAAAGGGCAACTGACCTGAGGTATTTGTTCGTTTGCGCAATTGTCCTAGCGAGCGCATTCTGTGTTGCGCTCCACTATTGCGGTGCGCTCGCGTTGCTCTCACGAAGCCCGCATCTCTTTAAGATCATTATTCTTTTCCACGTTTTTTTGTTGTTTTGAATCCCGGAAGGCAAAGCTTTTTTTTTGCTCTTGTTTTCCTCTCTCTGTGTGCCTAGCTTGCTAGATTTCCGCTCGCGAAACCGCGCACAGAACGGGCGGGCAATAGCGTTGATAGGAGCAGAAGACTCGTTGCATAGGGGGCGAAAGCGAAGACGATCGAACCAAGATAATAAATCAAAGAAAAAACGAATCATTACGTCTGCTAATAGCTAAAGACTCTGCGTTCACTCACTCACCAGAGAAAGAGAAAAACGGAAAAGGATCACCTGCATTTGCCATGTCGGGCTATCTGAAGGTGCTGACGCGGGACGGCTCGTGGGAGGCGTACTACGCCGTGTTAGATGGTGCGAAGATGCGTTATTGGCGACGCAAGGAGGACAAGGCAGCTGGTGCAGCACCAGCAAAAGAACTCGATCTACAGTGCGCGACTCTTCGAGAGATTGGAGAGCCGTGCACCTGGTCCGTGCAGCCAGCGATGGCGCACGCAACCTACTTCCAAGCCGAAAGTGAGGGGAAGAAGGAGGAGTGGATCAACGCGTTGCGCCACTACAACTCGAGCGCCACGCTGGCGCCGAAGGTGTGCCTCAACGACTTCGAGAAGATCTTTGTGCTGGGCAAAGGCTCGTATGGCAAGGTGTTTATGGTAAAGAAGCGGGACACCGGGAAGACCTACGCGATGAAGGAGATGAGCGCGGAGAAGATGAAGCAGGCGGAAATCAAGGCCCCGTTCATGGAGCGCCTCATTCTGCAAGAGATCGACCACCCTTTTATCGTCCATCTCCACTACTCCTTTCAGGAGGAGGGACACCTGTACATGATCCTGGACCTCCTCGGTGGCGGGGAGCTCTTCACCTACATCGAGAACAACGCCCCGCTGCCGGAGGAGACGGGGAAGTACTACGCGGCGGAGGTGGCCACCGCGCTCGGCTACTTGCACAGCCGCAACATCATCTACCGTGATCTTAAGCCGGAGAACGTCGTCTTCGACCAAGACGGCCACGCGTGCTTGACGGACTTTGGACTGGCGAAGGCCAACGTGTACGAGGCGAACGCCGTGACCTACTGCGGCACAAACGAGTATCTAGCACCGGAGTTGCTGAAGGGCGTTCCTCACGGCAAGGCGGTGGATTGGTGGTCGCTGGGCCTGATGATGTGTGAGATGATCTTCAACGAGCTGCCCTTCTACGACGACAACCCGGTGCAGATGCAGACGCGCATCCTCACCGAAGAGGTCCGCTTCCCAGTGCTCCAGACGCCCGTGTCGGAGCCGACGAAGGATTTGATCTGCCGCCTGCTGGATAAGGACCCCAGCCGCCGCCTGCAGACGCTGGAGGACTTCATGCACCACCCGTGCTTCGCCGATCTAGACTTCGACCTGCTCCTGCAGCGCAAGCTTCCTCCGCCCATCAAGCCCGACAGCGACCCCGCGCGGAACTTCTCGGCCGAGTTCACGGGAGAGATCATCGCCCCCCGAGAGGCCCCTTCGCAGGCCGCCGTGACGCTGGCGGGCTACACCTACGACAAGGACTCCAAGGAGCAGGAGCAGCTGTACGAAGCAGCTGCGGCGAGGGAGGCAGCGAAGGCCACGGCGCCGAAGAAGTCCGCCACCGGGCCGGGCAGCACGAGCGCCTCCGCTTCCACCTCCGCTACACTTCACTCGAAGCGGCTCTCCCTCGGCACCGCGTCCACCTCGAGCGCCGCCAGTGGGACCGCCAAGCAGACCAGCCGAGGAACGTCTTCGTCTAAGCGGCCCGACGGCATTTCCAGCCCCAAGTCCTCCCCGCTGTGCGCGAGAAAGAACTTGGTTGGGGGTGGCACGACAAACAAAACGGCAAAGTAACGTGGTGATGTTTAGTCAGCACGGTCAATAAAAAAAGAAAAAAAGAAAAATAAAAACAACAAACTCCAGCATGCGATTTTGGCTGTCATAGCAATCGCCTTTACGTCTTTTTATTCCTTAACATTTTTTTTTTTCTCTATATATATATTTCTTCCCGGCTTCCCTCACGAGGATGGGTTGTTTTGATTCATCACCCAAACCTTCTCTTTTCCTTTTCTTTTTTGTTCACAATTGTGTTTTTCCCTTATCCTTTCGTTTCTTTTTTTTTGGTTTTCTTCGAATATGTTGCCGTGTGTCGATCTTGCTCCACCACTGAGAGACAGAGAGAGAAAGGATCGCGTGTTTGCTCTCTTCGTACCATCGCTCTTTTGTGTGTGTATTTTCCTTCATCGTTTTTCCCCGTATCTAAGAACAAAAAATCAAAAAAAAGAAAATAAGATAATAGAAAGATGAGACAAAATTATCAATTTTGCCAAATTTTTCACTACAGTCTGGCATCTTTGAAGATAAACATAAAACTTTTTGAGAGTTCGATTTTTGTTTCTTGTGAATCCTCCCTTGTGTTTCGTGCGTCGGCGTTGTGTTCTCTTGCTCCCACTATTTGTCTCCTTTAACATGATCTCGCGTGTGGTACTCGACTGACCCATGTGAAGCGCTTTTTTTTTTTGTTTCTTTTCTCTGTCCTCTAGACTTGTTTAGAAAACCTTTTTTTTTTCTCGTTTACTTTTGTACTTCTGCTGATCCCTCTCTCTTTCTTTCTCTCTACATTTATATACATACCTCTTCATTTTTGTTTTATTTTTGGCGTTAAGGAAGAGAGCATGTGCTCGAGCTTCTCTAAGTTTTTTTTTTCTTTCTTTTTTTTGCTGTAGGCAAGCTGGAGCACAAAAGCACAAACGCTTTCTGCATTTGGTGCTCCATAGAATGCGTTTATATATATATTTTCTACTGTCGTGATTCCATCTGAATACCGCTAAAATAAAAAGAGAAAAATGATGAAAGGAACACGAGAAAAAGGAGGAGCTTAGTTACTCATCTGAGGATATTGACTTCTTCTCTTTCTTTTCTCTCTCTTTCAAGTACCGCAGACATCGATGTCCTCCCCATTTTCAAGGTTAAAGGCAATAGGGAAAGCAACATTGTTTTCTTTTGTTGGGGTCTCTGAGGAAAGAGACGACGTTGTCGTGAAGACGTGGCTTTCTGTTGCTTTTGTCTCACAGTTTCTCTCGTTTTTCTTTTCTTGTGTTTTACAAAGTAGCGCGCCTATGTGTGCGTCATCCCTCGCAGCTGACCTCGATGGCGAGGTGGAGGGATCTGTTAGTGAACAGGGGTTGAGGGTGTGGCAGACCTCAACGCTACTTCAGCTGACCCTTGCGGTGCTCTTTGTTTCTCTTCCGTGTTGACAGTGTTTTCCGACTCAGTCAAGGAGTTTCTTGCTTATGTCTCTATGCATGTTTGTGTGTGTGTGTGTGTGTGTGTGTGTGTTGATTTATTATTATCATTACTTTGGATGCTGGTGTATCTTCGTTTTGTCTTGATTCGTGTCTTTCTCTTTTTACTCCTCAATCAGTCGTTTGTCAACTCTTTTAATATATATTTGGATTCACATAGACGGCGAGTTCCGCCTTTGATGAAATAATAAAAAAATTTCACTGTTTTTTGTGCGTGTTGGTGCGTAGCGGATGCGGTCTGCTTCGTTTTATTATTATTAATTTTACAGCTTGATTATTTGACTCTTTCGCGGACTAGCTGTGATAGTCTGGCGAATTTTTTCTCCATTTTTTTTTTTGCTCCGTACTTGGTGCATTTAGTGGACCTTGTAAATTAGACTGTTACAGATTTTACAAGGGCAACGTCAGCAGCTTTTATCGATGTGCTGAACCCAATTTAATGGATGGCACCGTGCACTAAAAGCGTGTCGTGTGGCTGCAAGAAATTATCAGAAAAAGCGTCGTCTTCACAAATTACTTTCTCCATTTGCACGGGCAAATAATAAGCGAATTAGCGTGCAAACCGGACTAATTTCCACCATTTCTCTCTCTTCCTCTTTCTCCCTTTACTTTTTTCTGTTTGCGCTCACGCTCGCATGCTCACTGATCTTCGCCAATATCCTCGACGCCCCCAACCCTCTGCATTCGTTCTCGCAACAAACATTCTCTTCTTTAAAATAATAATAAATACATAAATACGTAAATACATGAATATAAATATATAATATTTATCAACAAAAAGAGAAAATTAAGAGAAACATACACCCAGCGGACGGCGCTTTTCTCTTTTTCTATCGTCCTTGTTTTCTTCCACTTCTTCGTAGCTGTGGCAAGAGCAACAACAACAACATTAGGCCGCTAGCTTATTTGCAGACAATCCGATATGAGCACTCTGTTTCATCTTGGCACGCGTGCCGCCGTGGTGCTCGCTCTTTTTGCCTGCGTAATCGCCTTGACGACGATGGCGCATGGGGCGACGTTGACAGTGGCGGGGTGGGTCGATGTGAAGCCCGAGGTGGCACCGTACGTTGTGCTCCGCGTGGTGGACGACAGCACCGGAGTGGTGGTGCGCAGTGCCCCGCTTGACGCCACTCACACCTTTAGCTTTGCCGGCATCGTGCCCACCGACGTCTCGGTCGAGGCCGTTGCCCAGCTGCCAGACCACCTCTTCGAGCTGGATGCTGCGTCGTCGGTGCTGAAGGCGTCGACGGCGGCTGCGGTGCAACTCAAAGTCGCGGCAACGTCAAAGACGGCAGCGGTGGTGAAGGCGTCTGGGCAGACGGCCGGGGGCAGCAGCCTCGCCTCCGCTGCGTTGGCGCTGGCGGCGCTGTTGGGTGCGTGGTACGGACGCCATCGCATTGTGTCCGCGTTGGAGATGCCAACGTTCAAGCCGCCGAAGCAGCGCAAGATGATGGTGGCGATGTAGGGGAACGTGGTTTTTTTTTTGTTTCGTTTTGCTGTGGGTGCGCTTCTTGTTTCTCTTTGTCTGTCTTATTTTACATCGATTGCGTGTTTGACACAGCGCTCTATCTCTTTTTCTGTATAAGAGGAGAGGCACGCAGGCACGTGCAGTCGGGAAGACTCAGCCACGTAGGAGGTAACGATAATTCGAATTAAAAAAAAATAATAATAATAATAGAACGAAAGAAGCAACAGCGAGTACGCAGCGATGAGGCTCGCCTAGTAGAAGCTATGCTGCTAGCTGTATCGCAGCAATTTCGTGAGCGACTTGAGCGCGTTCAAAGTGATGAAAAATGTTTGTAAATTGGAGTCACTGATTCTTGGCGCGCTCGTTTTGATCTTCTCGTTTTTTGTCTGTGCGACAATTGCGCTTCGTCCCACGACAGGCTTCAATACCGCCCCTAATGGTAGTGAAGATGCCATATTGTGGGTTGCTGAATGCTGTGCAAAGGAACATTGACTTCTAGTCTTCTCGAAAAATAAAAAAAAGGATCCCTGGATACAACTCTTCTTCTTGCTAAACTGTGACTTCCTCTCCGACTGTTCTCCTTTCTTTGTTGCTTTGGCTGCGTTGGTGCTCCTTCCTTCGAGGACTTCGCTCAGCCCCTCATCAACACGGTGCAGTGCGCAGTCAGCCCATCCAGCGACTACTCGTTTTTCGTCACGAAGTCTCACAGGAGATATAGCAATTCACGCCCATATTACGGTCATAGTAACGGCAAAGAAAAGAAAAGAAAATAAATAAAGAAGACGCAGGCAAGTAGCCGATTCCACAGGTAGAAGTCAGGCCACCTCATGCGTCTTCATCCATGGACACCTTTGACCGCAACGTGGCCATCATCGGCTCCGCCGTCTATGGTGGGCTGCTTCTGATCGGCATGCTTCTCTTTGCCTTGGGCCACAGAGGCGAGCCCTTTTACGGGCACCCCTCCGCCAATGTCGCCATCTTCTCCGTCTTCTGGTTTTCCTTCTCGCCCTCGCTGCTCTTCATGGGCGCGACCGTGCCGTGGCTCTGCGCACTGTGCGAAAGCCGCGCCGCCGCCCTCACCTTCGCTGTCGTGCCGGGGGGCCTCTTCATCTTAGTGGGTGCGTACTGGATAATGCTCAACGACAGGCACCAGAACTTCACCCATCCGTTGGACGTCACGCGTGCCTCGCCGTGGCAGCGCAACGCGTGGGACGTGGCCTACCCCCCGTCAGCCGCGCTGTATCGTGTAGGGGAGTCTGTAGAGCACTTCCCTTCCCCCGCTGACGTGGCGGAGATGACGCGTCGTGGCGGTGGTCTTTATGCGTCTCCCTCTCCTACTGGCTGGGTGCCTGGTGGTGGCGGTGATGGTGGTATTGGTCTCCCAGCCTTCTCCACGACCGTGGCGGCGCCGTATTCCGTGCGGGGCAGCAGCACTTGGTCGCCGTACGGAACGCCTCAGGGATTCCCACCGGTCCTGTCGCCAGCGCACGGCCTCGGCGCGTTGGGGCACACGCCAGCACATGTCTGGCCCAACACCGATGCTACATCTGCTGCTGCTGCTGCTGCTGCATCTCGTATGTATTATGGCGGTGGTGGTGCTCTCAGAGGACCGCAGCTCACCTACGTAGACTCGCCGCCTCCTATGGCCATGCATCCGCCTGTGCGCGAGCATCGACCAGGTGCGTACTACATCGCCTAAAAGTTCGGAAGAGGAGGAGAGGATGGCACAGGAAGTTGCCTCTGTGTTATCTGGGCCAAGCGATGCGCTCTCTTTACTTCTATTCGCACACCTTTTTTTTTTTCTTGTCTTACATGGAGGAAGCAATTACAGCGACAGTTTGTTTTCTCCCTTTTTTATTCTGTGTTGTTCCACGCAACCGCAGCTTACTTCATTAGATCTTCTTTCTTCTGCTTTCAGATGCACCGCTGTAGAGGTGTACTCATCTTGTTCCATTTTTCACGCTTCAATACTCGTAGATTCTATCTTCATTTCCCACCTGTGGAGCTTGCGTTGCTGACGGACGGCTATAGCTGGGAGAGAAAAACAACAACAGCAACAACAACAACAAAAAAAACGTGTTCGATTAAGTCGAAAGAAAATGTGTTGAAGCTTCATGCGCTTCTTTTGCATTGAAGTGTGTTGGCGCTTGAACCAAGAGTATAGAGAAAGTAGCAAAAAAATATATTTCAACAACCATCGCGCCGTTATGTGGCGATACACGGTTGTCTGATGAGTACTATAATTAACAGCTTCACAAAAACACACACACACACACACACACTCACACATACACATGAAGGCAAACATTAGAAATGTCTCTGCGTGTGAGCTTGTGCTTCTCTAGTGCTCTCCTCTTCATCTCTCTCTAGCCCCCTTTTTTCTCTGTATTCTCTCGCACCACGATATGTACCAGCACTCAACCACATATTCGTGTTTTGCCCACGCATTTCTGCTCTACTTGTTTTCCGTTTTTTTCCCCTTTAGTCAGTCTAACTCTCTTCTACCTGTTTTTTTTTTTTGAATCTGCCATAAATAACTGATAGACGTGATCGCTTGTCGTTTCATCGCGGCAGACCCAAAAATAACTTGCGCTTGTCCTTATTATTATTATTATTATTATTATTCCCCTCTATTTCTTGAACACGACGCACTATTTTGCTCCGCCATCACCACGACCACCACGTTCCCCTACCGACACAGCTGCATCTCCCGTGAGGTGCGTAACGCGCTGTTTTCTTGCACCGCTGTCAGCCTCATGCCCTCTAAAGCGACGGCCACTCCTGCCCCTCGCGGCCTCCCCATTAGCGGTTGCGACACGGAGGGGAAGACGTACCGCTCCACCGACGAAATGTGGAAAGCCGAGCTCACAGGTGACCTCTACGACCCGCAGAAGGGGTGGTACGGCAAGGCCCTGGAGTACTGGCGCAACGTCCCGGCGACGGTCAGCGGTGTGCTGGGTGGCATGGACCACATCCACGACATCGACATTAAAGGCTCCCGCAGCTTCATCGAGAGCTTGCCCAACCGCGGCACCATCCGAGCTCTCGACTGCGGCGCCGGTATCGGCCGCATTGCAAAGAATTTGCTGACAAAGATGTACACCACGACGGACCTTCTTGAGCCGGTGGAGCACATGCTGGATCAGGCAAAGACGGAGCTGGCGGGGTTGCCGGTGGGTGAGTTTATTCTGGCCTCCATGGAGACGGCAAAGCTGCCACCCAACACCTACGACCTCATTGTGATTCAATGGACGGCCATCTACCTCACCGACGACGACTTTGTGCGCTTCTTTTCGCACTGCCAGGCCGCCCTCACGCCAAACGGCTACATCTTCTTCAAGGAGAACTGCGCGAGCGGTGATCGCTTTCTCGTGGACAAGGACGACAGCAGCCTGACGCGGTCGGATGTGCACTACAAACGTCTCTTCAGCCGCTGCGGGGTGAAGGTGGTAAAGGAGGCCTTTCAGGAGGAGTGGCCGGCTGACTTGTTTGCAGTGAAGATGTACGCTCTCCAGTAGCACACGTACGCTGCAAAGAAGGTGGGAAGAAGGAGAGAAAGCTAAAACACCCACCCACCCACATACACACACACACACACACACACACACACACACACAGGAACAGGGAGACGGGACCGTCATGCTTGGCACGTGACGCGTACACACGTGCCTCTGTTGCCTTGACGCTTGTCTGCTCCGTTTTGATCTGTCTTTGAGGGGCAGCTGAAGTGCCCCGTGCTCTTCTGCTTCCGTTCTCCTCTCTCTTTTAAGCGCTAGGAAGTGAGAGGTATCGGCGACCGTCGTTAATCACTAAGGTTAATTAACGAAGGAAGCACGCAGAGAATCCAAAATTAAAAGGAGAGCAATATCTATACAAAGGCGGAGTCTCACAGAAAGGTGGAAAAGATAGCTCACCCATGTAGTGATTCTCAGTTTTATCAGCCAATAAAGCAAAGAATAGGTGGAGCTCACCGTCTCCATTTTCCTTTTCCCTTTTGAGTCACGAGACAGCGGCACAGCATTCACGAGTTCGTTGAGAGGCACCGCGCACCTCTCTTTTTGTGTGAGCTCCTGCCATTCTTCTCCTCAAACGTAATTGCAATGCGATAATGAATGCAAAAGAAAAAAAAATACAGTAACGAAAATGACAAAAAAAAGAAGAGGTTGCATTTTACCATCATCTGAACAATGCGAGCTGTGCTACATTTCATACTTGTCTCTTCTCGTTCTTCTTTTCTTTTCTCTTGTTTTGCTTTTCAAGTTTGTCAGCGACACATTGGCTTTCTTAATCTAAATTGTGTACGTGCGTGCTAGAAAAAAACAAAAAGAGGTTATTATTGAGAAAGTAACGTTTTTCTCTCTTATTATTATAAAGAAAAGATGTCCGCCGTAAACTCTCCGACACGTCAAGGCACAGACCGCTTCAGCAGTCCCGTCATCGACGTCGCCGGTGATGCGGAGCGGCAGCTGTGCGGTGCAGTGGACGCGATGATCGCCGGTGTGTCTCGCGTGCTGCAGCAGTCAGCGAGCGAGATGAACGCGAAGGTGCAGCTGCAGGGGGCCACGACGTCGTTTCTCCGCGCCAACGGTATCCGCATTTCTCAAGACAACGCAGAAGAGAGTGCGGGGGCTCGGGGTGGGCCACGGAGCAGCGCGGACGGCGGTGGCGGCGCGGCCGAGGCTGCACTACGCACCCAGCTCGAAAACTGCCGCGATCTTCTTCGCCGTGTGGACAGCGAGCGTCGCCATCTCCGTAAGCAATGTGTGCACCTGCAAGGGGAGCAAGACCGGCGACGGGCAGAGGTGGGGGCGGTGCACCGCTATTCCACCGAGTCCCATCAGCGCTCCTTGACGCTCGAGCGCCACGCTGCCGAGGAGCGCCAGCGGCGAAGACAGTTGGAGGAGCAACTGGATACCCAGACGCAGGAGCTCATGGAGCTGCGTCGTCTTCTGCGTGCGCTGCCAAGCGAGGTGGTGACTTCTCTGAACTCGCCCAAGTCCTCTTCTTCCACAGCGGCATCCACAGATGGCAGCCACCCTCTCGTCCCGGACCGCCGGTTTGAGGAAGCCTTCCGGGATAAGATGAACAGCATTGTGTACAAGCGTCGCTATCGCCAGGCCAGCTCAATGCATCAGGCAGCGCGGGAGCAGCTGGAGGCGGTGCGGATGGAGCAGCAAGACCCTCTGAGTGCCGGCGCACACTGGCCTACGCTGGTGAGAAGCGCGTTTGCCGGCGCTAGTGCCGCGCCTGATGCGCTAGGCTCCCGCAGTGGGAGCAGCGCCGACGCGTCTGCACCCGGCGAGGAAAACGGGCGTCTTGCCAGCGACGCGTTCAACCATGCGGCGTCGGACCCGAGCACGGCGGCCTCGCTGGCGAGTGCTGTGTTCTGGCAGTCCGCCTTTGACTTCCCCTTTCAGCTGCCTTTCAGCACCGCCACCCCACAGGACGCTGTCATCAAGGCGCTCCTCTACCGCTCACAGTATGCCGAGCCCCTCACGCAGCTGCGCGAGCACACGCTGCGACTCTGCTCCCGCCTCAAGACCACCCAAGACGCCGGTCTGCGTACCTTGTACATGACCTTCAACCAGGCCATGCAGCGCGCCGGTGCGACAGCAGCACAGGCACAGTCGCGTTCACTGTACGAGCGACAGATGGACAAGATGCAACGTGCCCATCGTGACCTGCTCTACAGTCTCATTGAGCAGGTGAACCACGCCGCCATGGCCATCCCGGAGATGGAGCGTGGAGGCAGTGGGGTGTCCGCCCGCGGCACCACAGGGCTTGCGCAGGCGGTGCAGCGACGTGATGTTGGGTGCAGCGCGCACGAGACCGTAAGCGTTGAGGAGTACCGCGCCTCGCATCTGAAGGAACAGCTCAGCCGCTTAAAGCTGCAGTCCTTAGAGGCCGCCGCGGCAGCACTCAAGGAAAAAGAAAGCTCTGCGATGCGGTGCGCCACCGCACGACAGGAGGCGCTGCAAGCCCTGCAATCTCTGAAGAAGCTGACGACGGGCGTGGTGGCGTCGGTGGCAGACGACGACGTCTACGACCCGCTGGCGCACCTGAAGGAGCCGCTCACGGAGGACATCCTGGACGATCCCCGACTCGTCACGAAAGTGGTGGAGGCCACCGACCTTACCCTCACCTACGTCCGTCAACTGGCGCGGGGCAGCCGTGGCAACATCGGCGTCGCAGGGAAGAGGCAGGGTAGTCCTTCAGGGCATCGCCCCAGCATGGCGGCCTCAGCGCGGTTGTCGTCGTCCTTAACCTTTGGCTACGCCCCGACCCACGAGGACGCCTACGGCCGCATCATTGACATTCACCAACGCGGAGGCAACGGCGGCGGCGTGGGCCCTGCCGCGCCATCGCCGACGACCTTGGACGCCGCTGAGGCGAAGGCTGGACGGCGCACCGCGTCGAAAGACACGAGCGTGGGAAGCCGCAAGGGCGACCGCCGCAAGTCGGCTCCAGCGTCCCTCAACAACACGGTGACTCGCTCTCGTAGTAAATGGTCGTCTGCTGCTGCTGCTGGTGTGGCGTCTGGACGGCGGCAGACAGTTCCGCAGCTCCCAGCGGTGAGGACGCCGAAGGCGCCAACAGCAACGCGCCGAGGCACGCGCGGTCGCCCTGACGGGGGCGAGGTGATGACTGTGCCCACACCACCTCTGGAGGAGAAGAAGGAGCCGTCTTCTGCGGCCCGCTCCTTGGTGAATGCGCCGAAGGGGGAGGAGAGGGAGACGCCCTCTAAAGCGGATGGCCGGACCCCCAACGCGGCCGTCTCTGTGATTGAGCTCGGTTTCAGCGTGCACAACATCCGTCTGGACTAGATGGTAGTCCTTGGCGGCTTTGCTTCTGCAACGCTGTGCCCATCTGCGAGGGCTTTCCCTTTCACCTCTCTTTACACTTACTCTTCACCAAGAGAAGTTGCTAAACACCGGGGTACGCGACTGAGACACATTCATTCCTCTACTCTAGGACAAGCATGAACAAAATATCAGCGTTGTCTACTCATTTCATGTCCTTTTTTTCTCGCTCTTTTTTTCCCGTTGTGGTTATTGGTGTTCACAATCCACAATCGTGCTGTGTGCACTTCCCTGCTTCCTGTTTTGATTACTCCTTTCGTTTGTTCTGAAGTTTGCCTTTCTTTTTTCCACCGCCTTTTCACTCTCCCTGCTAGATTAGACTAAAAAAAAAAACGGTTGCTTTTTGCTTCTTCTATCTTATTTACGCTCATCATCTTCATCATCATTGTTTGCTTGTACCATTGTTTTATTCAAATCTCATTTTTCTTTATTTTGTAGAACTAAATCAAAGGATAAGTCGATTGCAGTAAACAGCGTCCGATACCGCAATTAGACCTCACCCCCACAAAGCGATAACGGCGTTGTAAGGGCAGCTGTCTTGCCTGCAGAGTGCGAACCCCGCAGGATCGCCTGCGATGCACCTTAAATGGGATGTCAGCCAAGGCGCTACTCCGCTCCACAGAGCAGTACATTTAATTTTTCTATTTTGCATGGTTGTCAAACTCTCTCTCTTATTGTGGTTCTAAATCCTTCATGCGTTTTTCAGATATACGAGCCTTTCGCTCCTCGACATCTTCCATTTTCTCTCAACTTCACCATTCTCGCTGTTCTCGTCTTTGCTTCTCCTCTCCTCTCTTTCATATGCTTATTATTATTCTCGACACGTAACGTCTCCTTCTCTTCTCCACGAAGAAGTCGATTAAAACGGGTGCTTTCTCCCTCCACTTCGCAGAGCCCTCTCTTGCAATCTCTCTTTCCTATTTCAAAGAGGATTTTACTCTTGTCTCGAAACGCCGACAACAACAACAAGCGTTACTCGTCATGTCTAATAGCGGTAGCATCTCTGTCGCCGCACAGGCGGAGCTGATGGAGAAGGAGAAGACCGTGACGGAGCATCAGCAGCGCCTGGAGTCGTTGCGCGACACTGTGAAGACCATGGCCACCCGCCAGGTGACCCTCAAGCGCACGGAGCGACGCTGCCAGATCACCGTGGGGGAGCTGACCAAGCTGAAGCCCGAGCATGTTGTGTACCAGGGCGTGGGCCGCGCGTTCATGCGTGTTCCGGTGAATAAGCTGATCGACACCAACAACGAAGAGATCGAGCGCTGTGAGGCCGAGGAGAGCCGTCTGGTGAACGAGAAGCAGCGCACGTCGGAGGTGGTGACGAAGGAGGAGGCTGAATTGCGCCGCGCCGTCGAGGAGTTCCGTGCGACGGTGGCGGTGATGCAGGCAGCCCAGGCGCGTGGCCAACAAAGCGCTTAAGAATGTCGTAGAGGGTGCTGTGAGGAAAGGCTGTGTGTTTGTCTGTGTGTGTGTTGTTTTCTGCGCGAGTTAGAGACGCAGCTCTTGGGTTTTTTTTTTCCTGTTTCCTGACCCTTTTTTGTTGTTTCGCCTTTGAATGTCAGACTTGTGAAAGAGATATTTTTGTGGTCTTCCGATGATCTCCCACGCCTGAGTGCGCTTCTTCATTGTGTTGTCGCGCGGGGGGAGGGAGGACATGCGGGGTTTCGAAGTGCGTGCGAAAGCGTACGTTGCAGGGAAGGTTTTTGCATTTTTGGATTTCAGGGCAGGGAATCGAAGGGGCAAGGTGCCTTGACCATTACAAGAGCGCGGAGAAGTATTAAACAAAGAAAATCCAAAAAAAGAAGACACACACACACACACACGAAAGGGGGTTTGTTCCAGCGGGTTTAGTTGCTGCGTGTCCAGATACCACGGTGATTGGAGGCTTGATATTTTGTTCCATCTTGGATTTCTGAGCCAATGGCTGGGTGCATCATAGTTATTGTGCCCGCACTCCCTGCCTGTGTCTCTGTATTTAATTCGCTTCCTTCCTCACTTCGCCTCTCGCGGTTGACAGTGGCACGTGTAACATATGTTGAAAAGAGACTCGGTGCTGTCACGTTGCCAGTGTGGCAAACATTCAAAGAACATGAAAAAGAAGAAAGGAAATGCGTTAGAACGAATCTCTCGTTTTCGCTATGTATTTGAGAGCGCTGGAAACTGCCCAACGGCGAAGTAAACAGAAGGAAAGGGCGTGTATTGCGTTGGTTTGTTAGCACTACTCTTTGTCCCATTCGTTCGTTCTCTGTAACCTCGACACCTCTCTCTATCTTTGTTTCACTAACTACCACCTCCTCGTGCTCTACCATTCTCGGTTCCACGTTTGTCTTATCTTACACACACACACACACACACACACACACACACATATGTATATGCCACGTGCACATGCTCACAAATGCATTTACGATATCCTTGAAAGCCATATTCAGACGCGTACTCGTACAGTGAAAGCTTGTTCTTTTTGTCGCGCGTCCATCAGTATGTGGCGCCTCAGTGCACGCCTCCTGAAGAAACGGCCACCGCCTCTGGGGTACAGCAAGAAGACGTTTTTTGAAAAGGCTCGCAGCCCCGGCGCCAGCAAGCCGTGGCGCAATCGGGCCGCTGTCTCCGGCGGCGCCATCGACGTCACGACCAACTCGGACGTGGTGAACGAGAATGGTGACACCGTCTTGGGCAGCCTCACCACTGCGGGGCCACTAGGCATGCGCAGTCCGCACACGAGCCCAGCAGCGGCGGTGACGGCCGCGTCAGCTGGTCAGCGCGCCGCGGCTGCCTTCACGACTCGTGCCGACAGCGGCTTCATTGACGCTCCTGTGTACCCGTTTCCCACCTCGTACAACGATGCGCGTGCTCTGGAGGATGGAGGCTACAACCGTGACCTCGCCTTACACGGCAGCCCACCTGCGTCGTCATCGTTTGCGTTACCCTACGGCTCAGCCGCCGGCGTCGCACGTGCAGTTGTGCCGTCTGACCGCGCGTACGTGGGGGGAAGCAGCAGCAGCAGCAGTGCCTCCACACTGCCGGCGCAGCCGTCCGCCCCGATGGCCACCCTGCCCTTCGGCAAAGCCCTGGAGCTGAATGTGGAGGCGGTGGAAACGCATCCGTCTTCCGAGCCGGTCCCCATCCGCCTCCAACACCTGCAGCGGCGCTCAAAAAAAGCGGTGGCCGACTCCATCCTGCTGCCGCGCCACATCAACAAACTGTTTCACAAGATCATGGGCTGGTCCGAGGAGCTTGTAGAGCTGGAGCAAGAAGCTGCTGCTGCGAGCGGCTTGTCTTCTTCCTCCTCGCCTGACGGCACGCATGCAGAGGGAATGACGGACCCGGACAGTCCCCGTGCCTTGCGCAAGAAGGCGGCAACGATGGCGGACAGAATGAAGTACGGCGTTCTGCTCGACTCGTACGAGAAGGACAGGTTCGCAGTGGAGCACCAACTCGAGGTCGCCGGGAATAAAATGGAACGCAAGATGCTGGAGTGGGAGGGCGTGCACGTGCTGGACCAAGACGCTACGGCGGAGATGGCGAACGTGCTGGTGAACAAGGCAGCTTTGGTGATGGAGGCGCCTTCGTCTTTCCACGTCCCTGTGCCGGGCCGCGACTGCTGTTCGGGCTGCGGCGCAACGCTGCAGAACACAAACGAGAATGAATTCGGCTACGTGCGGCCTGGCGAGATTGAGAAGCACGTGGCGCAGCGCAGCGAGAAGGCACAGCTGCGTCACGAGTATGCGGCGCGCATGGCCGAGCTTCAAGCGCACTGGGCGAAGCACGGTCGTCAAGTGGGCGAGGAGTGGCTCGACTTCATGACACAGGACGAGTTCGATGCCTTTTACCGCGATACGCCCCGCCCCTTCGTTTGCCACCGCTGCCACGCGCTGGAAAACCTCGGGGTGGAGGGCCGGCGCAAGGTGTGGTCGGCTCCCGACTTCACCGAGCAGTTGCGCGCGCTGAAGGAGAAGAAATGTGTTGTCGTGCTGGTCGTTGACATCACCGATTTCCCGGGGTCTATGGTGTACGACCTGCCGGGGATCATCAGCATGAACAACCCGGTGATCATCGCGGTGAATAAGATGGACTGTGTGCGCAACCGCGGCTTCAACTACACCGGCAAGGACCGCGGTGTGGCGGCGTGCTTGGTGACCGAGAGCTACGTGCGGCGGTGGGTGCTGGACATCGCCGTTCAGTTTGGCCTGCCGCGCCATCAGATCAAGCGTGTGGTGCCGCTGTCCGCCAAGCGGGGCTGGGGCATCCCACAACTGATCGACGCCATCGAGGTCACCGCGAACCTCAACCTGCACCGACCCCACAAGCCCCTGCCCACGTACTTTGTCGGGGTCGCCAACGTTGGGAAGTCCTCGGTGATCAACGCCATGGCGCACGCCCTCTACGTCCCGCAGCCGCCGCACCCGCAGAGCAAAAAGGTGTACTTCACCAAGACCAGCAGCGATGGGAAGGAGGCGGTCTTCTGGCGCTGGTTCACCCCACCCAACGTGAACCAAGCGGAGATGATCGACATTCGAGGACGCCACGACAAGCGCGCCTCCAAGCTCATGACAGTCTCCTCGCTGCCCGGCACGACCGTCGCCGTGAACGCGGTGCGCCTCTCTCTTGCGCCGAGCGCTGACAAGGTGGCTCGCCGGCCCGGCTCGGACGGGGACGCGGCAGCGGAGGCCCAGGTCAACGAGTCTGCGGCGACGCAAACCTTTTTTTACGATACCCCCGGCTTGCTGCCGCACTGGCATCAACGGTCGCCGCTGACGCTACTGCAGATGCGGCGCACCCTCATCCGCAAGTTCCGCAATCCCCAGTGCTTCCTTTTGCTTCCAGGGCACACGCTCTTTCTGGGTGGCATGGCCGCCATCGACGTCGTCCGAGGTCCTTCGCGGGGTCTATTGTTTCTCGTGTACACCTCCCAGAAGGTCCGCAACGCGATCGTGAACACGGTGCAGGCCGATGCGTTCTGGCAGGAGCAGCTGGGCAAGGCATTAGACCCACCGGGATCATACGAGCAGCTGCTGCCGCTGGACGGCATGTCCGGTGGCGGCGGTGGTGGTGCCGCCGCGGCGCCTGGCTTGACCGAGACGAAGAGCTACCTCTTCGAGTGCTACGCGCGCCACCGTCGACGCCCCAAGGCCGACGTGTACGTGTGCGGCCTCGGCTGGGTCTCCTTTTGCGTGAGTGAGCCCGCCGACGTCGTGCTGCGGGTGCGCACGCTGCCAGGCGTCGTCCACGGCGTCCGCGAGCCCCTGCGCCACAAGGACCTCCGTGCAAAGCGGGCGTGGCCCAAGCTTAAGCGCCGCTTTACTGCGAAGGGGTTGGAGGACCGCGACAGCGACGTCGACGCGGACTCGATCAACACGGTGGTGCGCCTGGTGTCCGCACCGGTGACGCCGCCGACCGAGGCGAGAGCGGAAGCAGATTCCCCGAGCCCTGCTGCGACGGACGACAGCACGGGGGTGCGAACCATTCACAAGGCACAGCATGTTCGCCACGCTTCCTCCTCGTCCGCACCATTTGCAGCCTTGAAGGAGGCCCTTCACGCCTCCGGCAAGCTGTAACTTGCAGCTGACGTTGGCAGGCAATGGGTCGCAACCACAGGGCAATGCCGTGGTTGCTCACTTGTGGCGTCTCTCTTCCTCGACTCGATGTGCACCCCGGGCTGCATCAACACGCTAGTTCGCGAGAAGAGCACGGCTAACGTGAAGTACTGTTTATCTGTTTTTTTTTTGTGTTGACGAGAGCTGTTGTCCACTTGAAGTAATTGACAGTACGTCCGTCAGTACGGTACATTGCGACCGTCATTAGCTTACTGCAACACTAGCCACAAAGAAACTTACTACTCCGTTTTGTTTTACTCACATATTTCTGTCCGTGTATTTCCTAAGAAGCGTCAAAAAGAAAAGAACAACATCAACTTCAGAGCAGCATCTAATGAACGGTGCGGTGGACGGAACACAGGTTAAGTAGCTTTATGTACTAGCGTTATCTCTCCGCCGTTCTGGTTTCAGCGGTCACACATCAATGATCTACTCTCCAGTTTCACATCGACCGTTTGTCGTCGTAACTTCACATCGGGGCAAAAGTTAATACGAGCATTAGTAGGAATTGACAGCTGCTACGGCTTGTCGCTGGCTTGATTACTGGACTACGCGTCTCGTTGCGTTAAATTGGCGCGGGAGAGCTGTGTTTGGCCGCCTTTTTATTTTTATTGTCAGCGATAATTCGGCGCGCGCTTTGTCGTGTGCGACGCATCTGATCGTGCGCGTTAAAGCCACGGCCAACAAGTGAACTGCATCGGAGCCATAGAAACGGTGAAACCTATTCGCCTGGCTGCACTGTCGCCTTTCGACTATCTCTTTCTTTCCCTCTTTACCCCCTCTTCCTCTTCTCTTTAAACGGGACATCCGTACATATATATATGTCCACGCTCTTCGTTTCTTTTATCCTCTTCACCCTGGCTGCCCCCACGTTATCTTTCCCATTTGGCCTACCGCACTGCCACGCCGCCCAGTAATTCTCCCCATTTTCACTCCCTCAAGCCTTTCCCTTCCTCTCAGCCAGTCTTATCTTGTTTAGCGACTCCGCCTCTCGTGTTCGTGTCCCCGCCGTTTGCTCTCTCAGCAACCTCTGCTACCTGTCCAAACCCACCCGCTCTTCCCATTCATCATCCCCGTTTCTCCGTCCCCTCGCGCACAACAATGGGCTTCGAGTCGATCCGCGGCAGCATGGGCGTGGCGGCGAACATCCTGTGCTCCAGCATCATCTTTCTGTTCCTGATCACGTCGGCGCCCATCTCGCAGTTCCGCGGCACCGGCCTCAAGGTCGCTAGTGACGGCACCATGACTGGTGCAAGCAAGCTGTCGTGCGTGTCGGTGTGGGGCCTGAAGAACGACTGCGGCCTCAACGACTACAACTACCGCCCAGCGTCGATGCAGTGCGCACGCGGCAAGCAGCTCTTTCAGGCCGCGGAGGCGTTCTACATCATTGCCGTTATCGTGTCGCTGGTGGCGAGCATCATGTGCGCCTTGTACTTCATGGGCCTCCGCATGAAGATCCTGCTGTACGTGCTGTCTGTCGCGGAGACCGTGTTCGCGCTTCTTCCGTGGGCGTGCATGACCGGCGTGTGGTACGCGAACTTCTGCGACAGCACCGAGGTCACGATCGACAATGCAAACGGCAAGCTGGATGGCGTCCCGTACGGCAAGCTGCTGCGCGATCACTTCGCCACGAGCGCCGGCTACGGCCTGACGGTTGCGGCGTGGTGCATCCAGGTGGCGGGCATGATTATGCTCTTTGTCTTGTAAGGCGCGTTGCTCCACACACACACACGCACGAGCGGCGTGCGCACCTCAGTCCGGCTCCCTCTTCGCGAGCCGGCGCGTGCGGTGTCACAGACACACACACGCAGTTGATCGGGTGCGTCGCCCGCAGACACACACACAAACGAGCTGTCGTCGCGACACCGCACGGGAGTTGGCACACATTTCTGCATGCACAGACGTTGCGGATGCTTGCAGATACACACGTGAGCTATAATCGCGTACGTGCGTGCCTCTGCCGAGCATCCCATGTCCCTCTTCCTCTTTCGCTCTTCCCTCCGCTTTGCCCGAGTTGCACACTACGTGCTTGGCGGCATTGTCGCGGCGCATACGTGTGCGTGTGTGTGCGCGCGCTTGTGATTAAATGGCGGCATTCTATAAGAACTCTTGGTTCACGTCTTTTCTTTAATCCTCAACAACAAAAACAAAAACGCCTCTTTTTCCTCTTTTTTTTTCCTCTTTATCTTTTAACACCACCTAATGAGCTGCTCATCACGTCGACGCTGGACGCGTAGTTGCTTTGCCGGGGACGGTGGGGAGAGCCCACCGCGATAAGCGAGAAAAAAAAAAATTAAACGCTGGGAGCCTGGGACGTGTCCGCGTTGTTGCAAAGAGGGAGCTGGCCGTGTCGTGGGGGGAAGTGAATGAAGGTGGTGGAGGGAGACGTGTTGCCTAAATCTCCTCCTCAGCTTCACTTCTCTTTCCCTCTCTCTTTCCCTCCACCCCTGCGCGTTGGGTAGACGACGCGCACGCCTCTCCATTACGCACACTCGTCCCACGTTGCCTCCCAGCGCTGTTGCCCTTTCTTCACACCCTATCCCCTCCGCCAAGCACCATTGATATCGGTCTTTGCTGAGACCTGACTGTTCATCCACACACACAAAATGATTTTTTAAAAAGGAAAAATGTTATCTTTTTTTTTTCTCTCCTCAAAAAAGGTATTTCGAAAAGAAGTCGGAAAAACAAAACCACCAGAACATTACTTCTTCTTTCATTTAATTTCGCTTCTTCAATCTATATATTTCCATTTGTCTGTATGTATCCACTTTTCCAAGCGGGATGGCACACGGAAGTTAAAGATATTAATGTTCTACAGATGCGGTGCAGTGACCAAAAAAAAAAAAAAAAGAAGGGCCGCATCTTTTGCGTCAAAAAGCCGCTACACTCACTTGTGAACTGGAAAACAACAACAATGCAAAAACAAAGGATAGGAGGGTTGGTGCTGTTGCTCGTGACGTGAGGAAGAATGTACGTGTGCTCTCGAGGTCGCGTTCCCAAATGTGTCATCGTGTTGACCTCCATTTGGTGTTTGCTGTGCTTCCTGTTTGAGTGTTCACCGTAGGAAACTGCATCGTAAAGACAAGAGGTGATGCAGCCCTCACGTTTTCGTGTCTCCGACTCTCATTTCCTTTGCGGCTCCTTTTATTTGTGTCACCGTCTGTTAGAGGATAAAAGCGATTGGAAAAACCTTTTCTTTTTTTCTACGTATCATATATATATATATATTTCTTGTTCGCATCAACGATCTCCCTTTGCCTATAGTTGAGGTTTACTTTTCCAACGCTGAGGCGGAGGTTTACAGGATCAGTAGGTGCGCACACGTGACGTTTTCCTCGGACTCGCCAACCCCCTTATTTTAGTTATTCACCGCAGCACTTCAGTTGCCTCAAGTGCTGTGAGTGTTTTTTTTTATGTTTTGTTTTCTAATCTTTCTTTTTAATCCCCTTGCTACGTACACATTTTTTTTTTTTTGTGTGTGTATGTGTGTGTACGGGTGTGCGTAATCTCGTATTTTCGCGCGGGAGTGAAAGCGTCTAATTTATCTCTTTTTTTTTTTTGTTCCACCTGCTGACATGCGTACTAATTGTTTTTCCTGCGAGGAGTTTGCCTCATACAGTGCTATATTTCAGCGAAGGTAGGTCCAAAGCCTTGATGTCTCTCATCGACATCGAACAAAAAAAAAAAGTTTATAATGCTAAAAAGCAACACCAAAAAAAAAACGTTCTTTTCTTTAAAAAAAAACCCAAAAACTGAAAACAACAACAACAGTAAGATAAAACGAAATAAAATGGAGAGTGTGGGCAACAGGAGAACCATTGGAAACTAACGTGCGACAAGTTGGCCAAAGAGCGTCGTTGTGCGTCCACGTTAAATCGAGGTTGCTTCAAATGAACCCACCTTCCAAAAAATAGCCGTTGACGGTTTCGGCACGTCTCGGGGAGTGCGTGCGCCGTTGTGCTTTCACGTTGCCGAGGCTTCTGCCAACCCCCCCCTCTTTCCCTCTCTTATCAATCTGAACGCTTCTAGAGAGAAGAAGCGCAGGCTGTCTCACTTATCTTTCTTCCCTTGTGAGCCACACACACACACACACACGCACAACCAAAAATAAATAATAAAAATTACACCTGGAAAGGGTTGGCAACAAAAGAATAAAGAGTGGGGCTTTTTTTTCTCTTGTGTGTGTGTGTGTGTGTGTGTGTGCTCAGACAGCTCCACAGAGGATGTGTAAAAAGTCGAGACGTGGGGCAGGCTGGAAGGAAGGGAGAGGTCTCTTTGTAGAAGGCGTGTTTAACTGCCTAGTCGCGTTCGTTTACACAAGCGGGGTGATGCCACGCTCGGGACAAGGCTGTGCAAAACTACGCTGAATGTCTTGATATCTGTGTGCGGTGCCTTCCCAGCATATCCGACACCCTTATTTTTCTTGAAACTCTTACCCTTTCCCTCTGCTCCTACTTGGTATACCCCCTTTTTTTTCCCGTCTGCATCTCTTCACCGCTTGTGCATATACATGTATCTTGCACAACAATCAAATTATAAAAAAATAATACAACCATAACGCGATTCGTCTTTTTTGCCCGATACTCCGCATAGATTTAACAAGATCGGATTTTCTACCTCCCCCCCTCTCGTGACCATCTCTGACT